>PVKS010038532.1:0-17865 GCA_004027875.1 Aplodontia rufa
GATTTTGTTGCTCTCCTTTTCTATTTTTTATTTTTATTCTTTTTTCTGTTCCTGCTTGTCCTCCCTCCTGAAAAGAGGGATTCTGGTCAGTGCATCTAGTATCTGAAGTATACTGTGCCTGACCTCCTTATTTTACCTATGCGTGCTTCTACCCTTATGCAATCACCCAAATCTTATAAATATCTCTTCTACCCCTCCTATATTATACCACTGCTATCCCTGCTTCCCCTAGGGTCTGTTTTTTCATTCCTTTTTTCTTTCTTCATTTTTTTCTTTATTTTATTCTTTTATTTTCTTTTGGTTCTCTTTTTTTTTTCTTTCTCTTTCTTTCTTGTTCTTTTTCTCCCCAGTAGAACCTATACCTCCTCCACTTTCTCACTGTCCACAACTGGTCAAGATAGCAAACTAGCTCATAATGTCCTTGGGTTGAAATGAACCACACCTCAAATTAATCTCTTCTCCCCTATATTCTCTCAGTTCCTAAACTATATGCTGTTCTCTCTGTTCCTCACTCAAAACCTTTAACCTACTCATATCCCATTTTTATCTTTTCCTTATTCTTAATTGAATAGCTGAATCCATGCTAACACCTTTTAGTTCTTTTTTCTAAGTCATGAGCTCCACACTACCTCCCTACCCCATTCCATGGATTTCTAGATTATATTTCCCCCCATCTGCAGAGGCCTTGCTAACAGAAGTGAAGGTCATTCTTCAAAATGGATATTTGCTGGCTATCTTAACATATTGTGAGAGCTCCCATGGAAGAAAACCACTCCTACAGGTGCTAATCACAATTATAACTGTTTTAGTTGTAACTGTGTATTACATACACCTATAGGCTGGCATTTCTTCATTGACTAGACTGGCAGCTGTTGAGCTGTGCTTCCCAAGTAGCACCCCAGCCCAATGAAGCACAGGCATAAGAAGCTCCAATAACCTCTACAACAGTAGCTAACATAGTTAGTCTTCAAGCCACATCCCCTGTATCTGAAAATGAGGAAAAGGGGTAATCACTCCCATCCTCACTCCCATAGCTCTCCATCCAAGGACTCCATGGCAGGGATCCTAGATGAAAACCAAGAAAAATATATCAACATTATGATTAGTAACTCAATTAAGTAGTTGAAAGAAGAATTAAAGATTGAAATCAGAGAACCGTTTCAGATGATAAGAGACAACTTTCATAAGGAAATAAGGGAAAAATTCCATGAAATTAAAGACTATATTTATAAAGAGTTAGACATTCTGAACAGAGATGTAGCAGAGCTATCAGATGAAAAATACTGTCAACCAAATCAAATCCTCACTAGAAGATACTAACACTAGAGTAAACTCAACAGAAAATAGAACCTCAGCCCTCGAAGAATGAACATCAGATAATGAAGACAGGTTGAACAATGTCAAGTTCAAAGAGGACAGACAAGAAAAGAAATTTATTATGCATGACCAGAACTTCCAAGTAATATTTGATGAGATGAGAAGAAACAACCTGAGAGTATTTGGCCTGGAAGAAAACATCGAACAACAAACAGGGGGCATTAAGAACATATTAAATGAAATTATCAAGGAGAACTTTTCCTCATATCAGGATTGATCCAGATTACCAAATCCAAGACACCTATAGAACACCAAACAGACTTAACTAAATGAAAAATTCACCAAGATATATCATATGTAAAATGATTAACAGAGAAACTAAAGAAAGAATTCTAAAAGCAGCTAGGGAGAATGCCCAAGTCACATTCAGAGACAGACCAATTAGAATCACTATTGATTTTTCAGATCAGACAATGAAGGCCAGAACAGCTTGGAATAATATTTTTCAATCCTTGAAAGAGAACGATATTCAACCAAAGATAATATACCCTGCAAAACTCAGCTTTAAATGTGACAGAGAAATTAAATACTTCAATGATAAATTCAAGCTAGCAAGATACATGAACACAAACCCTGCATTACAGAATATTCTCCAGGACATTCTTCATTCAGAAGAATGCACTAATATTTCCCTAAACCCCTAATCAAGAGAGTGTCTATAATCACATTACACAACAAAAGAAACCCAGGATGGTGCAAAACACAGCAACAATCACAAAGTCTGGGACTCGGATTCCCTTATCTATTCTAACTCTGAATGTGAATGTTCTCATTGCCCCAATTAAAATACACAGATTGGCTTTGTGGATCAAAAAACAAAATCCAACAATATGTTATCTACAAGAGACACACCTCACACTCAAAAATAGACACAGACTGAAGGTGAAATGTTGGCAAAATGTCTACCAGGCCTGTGGCCCAAAAAAGCAAGCTGGAATGGCAATCCTAATATCTGATAAAGTTAATTTTGATCCAAACCTACTCAGAAAGAACAAAGATAGACACTGCACCATACTAAAAGGGACAATCCACCAAGAAAATTTAATGAAATTAACATTTATGCCCCAAATCACAATTCCCCCAAACATATGAAAAAAATACTCAAGGACATTAAACTCTTCATTGATCCCAACACAATAATACTGGGGGACTTCAATATACCATTATCAACATTGGACAGATCATTAAAACAAAAAATCAACAAAGATCTCCAATCTGAACACCTCCATTAATCAACTAGGCTTAACAGACATCTACAAAATATTTCATCCTAAGTCAGCCGAATTTACCTTCTTCTCAACAGCTCACAGATCCTTCTCAAGAATAGACCATGTCCTATTCCACAGAGCTAACCTTAACAAATTCAAGAAAGTTGATATAGTGCCATGTATCCTGTCAGATTACAATGGCATGATCTTAGCAATCAACAACAAGAAAAACAACAGAAGCTACTCTAATACTTGGAAATTGAACAATACCCTTTTAAATGAAGAATGGATAAAAGACCAAATGAGATCAGAAATAAAGAAATTCTTGGAAATGAATGAGAATGATGAAATGACATATTGCAACCTTTGGGATAGTATGAAAGCATACTTAAGAGGTAAATTTATAGCACTGAGTGCATGCATCAAAAATCCGGAAAAAGCCCAAATAGTCTTATGCTCCAACTCAAACTCCTGCAAAAAGAGGAACAATCCAATCCAAAAGCTAATAGAAGACAGGAAATAACTAAAATCAGAGCTGAAATCAATGAAATTGAGAACAACACAAAGTATCAACAAAACAAAGAGTTAGTTCTTTGAAAAAATAAATAAGATCAACAGAACCCTTGCCAACCTCACCAAAAAGAAGATTGAAATGAAGCAAATCAATAAAATCAAAGACAAAAATGGAGATGTCACCACAGACTCAACGAAAATCCAGAAGATTATCAGAATTTATTTTGAAAATTTATACTCTGCCAAGTTTGATAATCTGGAAGACATGAACAGATACAACACCCCCAGATTAACGCCGAAGACATTGAAAATCTAAACCAACCTATCTCAGGTAGTGAAATTGAAGCAGCAATCAAAGGCCTTCCAAAAAAGAAAAGTCCTGGACCTGATGGATTCATGGCAGAATTCTATCAAATGTTTGCAGAAGAATTAACACTGATCTTCTATCAGCTCTTTGGTGAAATAGAAAGGGTCGGAGCACTACCAAACACCTTTTATGAAGCAAACATAACTCTGATTCCAAAATCTAACAAAGACTCATCAAGAAAAGAAAACTATAGACCAATTTTCCTGATAAACATAGATGCAAAAATTCATAATAAAATTTCCAGCTAATCAGATCCAAAAGTACATTAAAAAGATAATACATCATGTTCAAGTGGGTTTCATTCCAGGAAAACAGGGCTATTTCAACATACGCAAATCAATAAATGTAATTCACCACTTAAACAGAGTTAAAAATAAAAATCATATAATCATCTCAATCAATGCAGAAAAGGCCTATGATAAAATTCAACATCTTTTTATGCTCAAAACCCTGGAGAGGATAGGGATCAAGGGAAGATATTTTAACTATTTAAGATCCATTTATGACAAACCCATAGCAAACATTATGCTCAATGGTGAAAGACTGAAAGCATTTCCACTCAAGTCAGGAAAAAGATAAGGCTGTCCACTTCACCACTCTTATTCAATATAGTCCTTGAAACTCTTGCCAGAGCTATCAGACAAGAGAAGGAAATCAAAGGAATTCAAATGGGAAAAGAAGAAGTCAAGCTGTCTCTATTTGCTGATGACATAATCCTCTACCTAGAAGATCCTATAAGCTCAACCAGAAGACTTCTGGAGCTTATTAACGACTTCAGCAAAGTGGCTGGTTATGAGATTAACACCAATAAAATCCTTAGCTTTCCTACACTCCAGCAACAAGGACACTGAAGAAAAAATTAGGAAATCTGTCCCTTTCACCATCTCCTCCAAAAACATAAAAATACTTGGGTATAAATCTCACAAAGGATGTCAAGGACCTATACAATGAAAATTATCAAATTTAAAAAAAGAAATTTTAGAAGACCTGAGTAGATGGAAAGACATTCCATGTTCATGGTTAGGTAGAGTCAATATCATCAAAATAACCATTTTTCCCAAAGTTCTATACATATTTAATGCAATCCTTATCAAGATACCAATGTCATTCTTCATGGACATAGAAAAAGCAATACTCAAATTCATATTGAATAACATAAGGACCAGAATAGCCAAAACATTACTCAGCAAGGAGGAGGAGGCAGGTAGCATCTCAATTCCTGACCTGAATTATACTACAAGGCAATAGTAACAAAAACAGCATGGTATTGGTACCAAAACAGAATGGAAGACCAATGGAATAGAATAGAGGATTCTGAGATGAACCTCCATACCTTTAACTATCTGATATTTGATAAAGGGGACAAAAGCATAGTGTGGAAGAATGATAGTTGGTGTTGGACAAACTGGACAGCCAAATTTAAATTAAATCAAAATGGTTCAGGGATCTGGATATTAAACCAGCAACTCTACAATTGCTTGAAAAGAAGTAGGATTGACATTATATGACATAGGGGTCGGCAGAGCCATTCTTAACAGGACTCCCATGGCACAAGCAGTAAAATCAAGAATAAATGCATGGGATGCAATCAAACTAAAAAGCTTTTGCACAGCTAAATATTTAGTCAAGAGTCTCAAGAGAGAACCTACAGAATGGGAGAAAAATTTTGCCTGGTACACCTTGGACAGAGGGCTAATATCCAGAATATACAGAGAACTCAAAAAACTAAACACCAAAATCACAAATAATCCATTAATAAATGGTCTATGGAACTAAAAAGAAGCTTCTCAATGGAGGAAGTCCAAAAAGCCCATAAACATATGAGAAAATTCTTTACATCACTGGTAATAAGAGAAATGCAAATCAAAACTTCACTGAGATTCCACCTCACTCCAGTCAGAGTGGCAAAAATGAAGAATACAAATAATGACAGGTGCTGGAGGGGCTGTGGGAAAAGAGGAACACTGTTACACTGCTGATGGGACTGCAAACTGGTACAGCCACTCTGGAAAGCAGTATGGAGATGCCTCAAAAAATTAGGACTGGAACCACCTTTTGACCCAGCTATCCCACTCCTGGGTATCTTCCCCAAAGAGCTAGAATCAGCTTACTATAGAGATATAGCTTCATCAATGTTTATAGCTCAATTTACTATATTATGGAACCAACCCAGATGTCCCTCACTTAATGAGTGGATCTAAAACTTTGGTACATATATACAATGGAATACTACTCGGCTATTAGAGAAAAAAGATATTATGGCATTTGCAGCCAAACGGATTGAGATGGAAAAAATTTTGCTAAGTGAAATATCCCAAACTCAGACACTCAAGGGCCAAATACTTTCTCTCATTTGTGGAAACTAGAATTCAAGTGAAAACAGTATGATAGATGGCTAATCTATCAATTCCCTTCGCATGTATGATTTTTTACAGGAACATGGGGAACCTTGCCTAGATTCCTGGGGGACGTAGAGAGGAGGGCAGGAAGGGGGAAGGGAATAGGAAGGACATCAAGAAGACCAGAGGGAGGTAGTATGTTGGAATCTAATCTGAGGGGAACCTCCGACTTCCAGGAGAAATCCAATTAACTTGAGGCTTAAGTAGAGTGAAACATGGAACCATGGGGAACCCAAAGAAGGGAAACCATGGTCTGGCAGCAGTATTGGCTTTTCTGTCATTACACTTTTGTTCTTGATTGTTTGACAATGAACCACTCCTAATTGTAAGACCATGTTTATTGAATAAAAATTTTTTAAAAAAGAAGAACTGCCCCTCAGTGTGGCTTCCAAGTCACAGCCTCATTCTTCAGACTGTAGTTTTCAAACAGAATTCAGTACATCTGCAGGAGAACACTAGGACACCTGAATGCCTGCCTTGCTCCTCTGACAAAAACAGCTTTGCTCATGGTGCCATATACATGATCTCAAAACATGCTTTTTGAACAAAGGATTCTGAGCTGCTAAAATTTGAAAGCCACTGTGCAGTGCCATCTCTCTTCACTTACAGCTCATGGGAATGTGTCCTGCTGCACTTTTATCTAATGGGTGTCATTACAGTGTCAGACACAGAGCAAACAATTTGACATTTCAACAATGGTTGTTCTTCCCCCTCCTGGAAGCCTGATGGATAGTCAGTATGATGAGGACATCCCAATGTCTTCATCCTGATAGAATTACTGCATTTGCATAGCATGTTGGAAGCATAGTTAGTATTTTTCTCATTTGTTCCTCCTTAAGAATCTATGACAAAAATAAGGAAGACATTTCAATTTTTACTTGAAACCAAGACTAGGAGAATATATATAATGTATATATCTTACTGGAAATAAAAAGCTAATCAGTGGAAGAAAAGAGACTATGTCCTCTAGGCAACCTTATTTGGACAGAGAAAAACAATTTCAAACAAGGGAGACAAAAATGAAGACATTCTTCTATTACTATTTATGTTTTTCTTGAAAATGAACTTTACTTCTGCATTTCACAGAAAATATGTATACATACTCATATATAATATGTATATATATGGAAATATTTTCAGACTGAAATCCACTCATGCATTCAACATTTCACAATAAAAATGTCACCTAGTGCTTTAGAAACCTGGATGTCATGGTTTTTAACACAAATACTTCAGAACCAGATATTTTTTACTTAATTATAAAGTTTTGAATTAGGCTTATGTACCTGTGACCCTTTCAGACAAGATACTTGAAATCAGTTCAGGAATATTGCTGAGAAAAGAAACAGGAGCCACCTACCTGGGTGAAGAGTGTTGAAGGAAACTGAAAGTGACCTGCAGGACAGCTGATTATACCATTTTATGAATGGGAGCAATCTTTGTCCCAAGGGAGCCATAATATCATAGTGATCTAAAGCCAATCCACTTTTTGAAAGTGTCATAATAGTCAGCAAATTCATATTTTAAGGGACCACACAATCTCAAACTTTGAACACTTAGAAATTGGACATGTTTTCAGAAGTCAAGTATCTAATTAGCAGGTTGTTAGGCTCCATAATGTTAAGTGAAGAACTTTCTGCTGAGAGTGACTACTGTCTTCAGTCCCTATAAATGGAAACATTAGTTTGCTTTTGAGGTGGCAAACCAACTCAATTTGCAAAATCAAATATATTCACATGTACATTTTATAACCCTTTTTTCAGGGATGCTCTAAAAGCAGACATTATATATCTTTACTTTTATCTAAGCCAAGGGTTAGAATTACTGATAACCTTAAAATAAAAGATGAAACAAAATAGAAAAGTTCTAGTCTGTTAAACTTTTCTCCATGATTATGTGTCACAATATGTGTGCAACAGATAACATAAATAACTATAATATTGTCTTGAAGATAATATTTTTCCTATTGGAAATTTCTGTCTTAAAACTGAACCCATAAGAAACATACCCCCCAAACCCAGGTACAGCAGTAAAAGAACAAATCACTCTATTTCACTTATTGCTTTGAATATTCTCTCACTCATCAAAAACAATTAAGTGTGCACAACTGTAGACCAGGCTGTGCTAAGCAATGATCACAAAATGATTAGCAAAAGGGATCTATATTCTCATTAAGTTTATAATCAGATTTTTAGGCATTCCCTCTTAGCCTATTTATTTTTATTTTACATGCAATTCTAACAGCCATGTATATCTAAATGTCAAGCTTATATCAGGATCGTAATATCAAACCACAAGGAACAAAGATTGTCAGAAATTATAAGAGTGGGGGAAAAGGAAGACCTAGCAAAGGAGAGAGAAAACAGGATTCATTTGTTCACCAAGTACTTATTGTCTGTTGTGTTTGGTCAGTCTCTAGCAACTGCAGACCACATTTGAACAAACAGAAGCAAAAATCCCAGTTTTCCTGAGGTTTACCTTCCATAACAAGCAAATAAACATCAAAAAATATCCACAACTGGGAGCTGGAGCAATGGCTTGGCGGTTACAGCTCTTGTCCAGCAAGCACAAGTACATGAGTTCAAACCACGTACACAACAAGGTCTTGGAGCAATGACAACCATATGAAAAACTAAATAAAATTGTTTCTCTCTTTCTCTCTCTCTCTCTCACTGTCCCTCTCTCTTTTAAAAAAATATGCACAACTAAAAATATTTAATACAGGGTAAAGATGTGTAAATAATAATTATTGTAGAAGCTAATGCTTTCCTAACACCACGTACCAAGCATTGTTCCAAGCATTTTTCCCTCCAGTAATTCATTTAATAACACATCTCTCTGGGATGTGAACTATACTTTTTCCTCATTTCACAGAACCAAAAATTGAGGTGCTTCTACAGCAGCGAATCTTTTCACGGCATACATACCATATGCAAACCTATGGCTGTTCTTGTCAAAACCACAGGGAGTATCCTACTAACATCCAGCACCCCCCTCCTCATACTTCTAGTCACCCTTGAACTCTTCAGGGAAAGAGACCCCCAAGAATTTGCTGAAGATAATTTGAAAAGCAGTGATTGAGAAAAAAAATTATTTCCTGTGAGGCTGAATAAGTATCATGACACCTAATCATTCTACTCTAAAGAAATAATGGATTTTTACACATCCTTTCCTATCATCTTTTCTTGTTATCTTTCTGTGGAGAAGGGAATAAGCTGTCCTGTTTCATAAATAAGTTTAAAGAGGCATCAAAAAGAAATCAAATGACTAGCACTGTTTTTATCAGGTAATGAGACTCATTGAACCATAAAACTAGAAATGTTCTACTGTTCTTCCTTCTGAATACCAATTAGACTAAATCATTCGTTTAGCTAAAAGCAGATACTCTAGAGAAGGTCATCTCACACATGTGCAGTCATGTTTTCAACTTGGGATTTTCATCCTCTGCCAATATTTGCTGAACCTTTATTAGGTGTTCCATCACCACTTTAGGATCTGAGATCCAGAGAGGTGTCTGGCTAGTAGTACGAGGATTAAAATCTAACGATGAAAAAAAATGTTATTTTTGATGTATTTTATATACAAACTATTGTGTTGGTGCTTGTATTGGGAATAAATGGATGGATGAATAGATGAAGGCTGAAAGGAAGGATGGAGGGATAGATGGATGGATAACTTACTGATGAATGGATAAAGGGGTAAGTGTAGACAAACTGATTACCATGAAAAGTAAAGATATAAAGGCTACTATTGTACAAATCAGTACAGCATCACTGCACTTGACTAAATGATGTTTACTATTAATGTTTAGAAAGACAAGAAAATGGGCTCTGGGGATTTTAAAAAGGTTTCTAATGTATCTACCAGTTCTGAAGGAATAAATTCTTAAATATCTCTAAAATAACTATCAAAGAAAATCACATTCAGCAATCCAAATTCAATAGGTAATTACTTAGCAAAGTAGGATTGGAATTCTCAGATCATTTTGTAAATGCAGAAAGGAAGAAATTCCCCTCAGAAAAGGAGGAAGTGATGCCAGAAAAAGAAATATCGTATATTTATAAGCAAGAAATAAATCCATACACTTGTTGAGGAAGTAGCATATTGGAATCAGGTGAGAGGTTAAGTTGGTGGGAGAAGCAAGGAGCAGAATACAGAGTGCTTTCCTAACCAGATTAAAGCATTTAGAATTTCTCCTGTACATAGTACGCAACTTTGCATGTTTTGTTTTTGTTTTGGGGTTCTTTTGGAATTTTTATTTGATTTATTTTAAGAGTAATATATGCCAGCTGCTAACTTGGAAAGATTTCATTAGATAAAGGTATGACTAATTAAGGGTGAAAAAGCAGACCATATTTGGTACTAAAGAACACCACAGTTGTCTAGTCAAATATTTCCTTCTTAGAAAGGTCTTCCATGACTAAGTAATCTGAAATAGACCTGCCTTCCTATGTAACCTCCAAACTCTCAAATTTATCCCTCTGATTTATCAATATAGCATTTATGTCTAGCTGATATAAATGTACATACTTATTTTTACTTGTTCTTTTACATTTCCTACTAGAATTTATTCTCTAACAGATTAGAAAATCTAATTTATTCACTGTTTTATTTCCAGTTCTTAAAATAGTCCTTGATAATGTAGCAGGCACTCAGCATTTGTTTTTGAAAAAATGAATGAGTCCAATTAATAATGAATTATTTTACTGAAAAAAGTCCACAAATCTGTAAATTCAGTTAAAGTGCACATTTTAGTTTATAAATCATTCAATAGTCTCTTAGAAATTACATCCCTTAGTTAATTATTTAGCATATATTTGTCAATTTAATATTTATGAATTATCTCACAAGCACCTGAACAGAATCATAAACTAGCCAACAAATTGTTGAACTAGTAGAAAACTTACTATGGCTCTGAAACTTGACTCAATGCTATCATAGATTCCAAGTTAAAATACAAATAAAATATAAATTAAAATTTATATGCAGTACTTAAAAGTTGCTTATCATCATGGGGAATTTTTTTTTCAGCAAAGCACAAATATTTGAAGAACTCCTCTAATTGTATAATTCTTTTTACTATGATATAACTCAGAGTTTTGCTTCTGTTTTAAATAACATAGTTGAAATTTCAGCAATGAAAAAATCGTTCAGATTCTAAAATTCTTGCTTGAATAAAATTATTTGAACAAAGCTATAATTGTGTTTTTAAAAAATTAAAAAAATGTGGAATGCATTTATTGTATAATATTGCTTATGATACCAAAGGAGAGGAAATGTTTGTGGTTTAAAATTAAATAACAGAAAAAATATGCTTAGTTGTTTATGTAGTGTGGTTCCTTTGTAGTCTGAAACAAATATATATGTATGTGTGTGCGTTTGTGCCTGTGCTGATGCAATAAACGAGAGAAAAGTGACCAAAACAAGACATTGACCAATGATTTATCTTTGAGTATTGGAATCTAGATTATTATGTTTCTCCTTTAGACTTGTATAATTTATAAAATTTTCTGTAAAACACATTAGTTTAATAATATTTTTATTATAAATAAGGCAATTCTAATCAAGCTGAAAAAATCAAAACTAGTTAAATAATGTAATCATATATTGACAAAGTACACAAAGAAAGGCAAGTTGCAAAATATAAAACTTAGGAATTAACTCTAAAAAATATTTGCTGTTGAAAATACAAGAAACATCAAAGGATTATGTAAACTAGAAATTTCATTTAAATATACAAAGCATAAATTTGAGACCTGAGCAAGAGAAGAATCATGGACTCTGGGTTGTAAATGTTCATAAACCTATGGGGAAAACACCAGACAATGGCTTCTCTCTTAGTGCTAACAAGAATTGGATGAATTTTTTTTTAAATTGAAACCTGGCTCCAAGTTTACCTCATCTAGGTTTCCTACATGGAAGATCAAATTTTCTGGCAAGAAAAAAGTCATAAATCAAAAGTCCATCCAGATCATCTTGTTTAAACATAGTCTTTTCATAGTTCTACTTTATTGGGTAAATATTCATCCTCTAGGGCTTCCAGAAAAAAGAAAGCACTGGCTGCCCTCATCCCATATCCCTCCTGTCCTCCAGAATCCAGGTGGCAGTTCCATTGGCACATGACTCCAAATGGATTGAATAGGTGCCAACACCATCACCAAGAAAATAAAACATTAAGGCAAAAAGCATATACATATATATATATATAGATATATATATACATACATATGTATATGTATGTATATATGTATATATAATTTATTTAGAAGCTTGTTTGATTATTCAACAAATAAATTTCTGAATAAAATTTAAAAAGTAAAAAAGCACTAATTTGCAAAACCAACTGTTTTATATTTTAAATCAAACACAGATGGAAATTGATGAGTCACCAACACTAATGTCAATTCTAGAAACTATATATCAAGTTATAGGATATCAAAAGCAGCAATTTAAGTATATCACAGCTCCATAATGTCATTAAGATACCCTAAGCTTTTAGATGGTACTTCATCAAAACACCTTCTCAAAGATTGTTTCATGATTACAACTGTGAAGAAAGAGTCTACAGAATAGGAGAAAATCTTAGCCAGGTACCCCTCTGATAGGAAACTAATATAGAAAGAACCCAAAAACCTTATCATCAAAAAACCAAATAATCCAATCAACAAATGGGCAAAAGAACTAGGCAAAAATTTCTCGATTCAAAAGAAGCACAAATGGCCAATAAATGTTGAACATCTCTAGCAACAAGGGAAATGCAAATCAAAACTACATTAAAATTTCATGTCAGCCCAGTTAGAATGACAAATATCAAATTCACAAGTAATCATAAATGCTGGCACAGTTGTGGGGAGAAAAGAACACTTCTACATTATTGGTGGAAATGCAGACTAGTTCAATCACTCTGGAAAGCACTATGAAGAATCCTCATAAAACTAGGGAAGGGGAGATGGAAACTAACAACTGGCAGGAGGGCTGCATATAGAATCTCTCCATGAAGTGGGATGCCAGTGGAAGTAGAAGTGCCTTTCTGCAAGGTGGGTGAACAGCAAAATTTCACTGAAACTCATTAGTAGACAAAAAGGGAAACTAGAGACTCTGAGACGTGGATACAGTAAGCAAGGAAAAAAAGATCACACAGGAACCAAGTAGCTCCGGCCGCAAGAACCACCACCCAGTGGCTACACTGCTAGTTCAACACAGGAGAGAAGAATACTCACAAATACAGGAAGGAAAAAGTAGCATGAAGATTCCTATCAGAAGGGCTCCCACTCCTCTGAACCCAGGGTCTGCATTAGGACATACATCTTAGACATGCCTCCAAACTGGCCAGTGGAGAGCTAGGGAGATACTATCTTGAGAAAGAAGGTGGTCCAAGCAGCTGTGCTGGGAGTCACAAGTTTGGGTCAGAGGCTGCTCCAGGTGTGGCAATATTGGCTACCAACCACCAAAGGAGCCCTGTAATCTGACTGATTCAGGCCCCATGGGTTCAGGGCGGAGTTGTTCCCATGAGGCCAGGCATTCCAGGGATGAGTGCCTCTCAGAAACCAAGAATTCAGGCCCCAGGAGCCATGTGCATTTGGGGCCAATGAGGGCTTCAGGACCCATGAGTTCTGAGCTGCATCTGCCCCAGGTGCCAGGAGTTCAGGATAGTCACACCCCCAGGATCAGTGAGCTCCTGTCACAGCTGAGCTGGGACCCACAAGATTGTAGTGACTGCTGAGACTTTGGCTGAAGCGGGACAAGAGTCTGGGCAGGTGGTCAAGAAAGCACCCAGGTTTCAACCCAGAAAAGCCAAAAGGTAGTATTCACAGGTAGCAGTGGCTGTGAAGGTCTGCACACGCACCCCCCAAAGACAAGAATACAGGGAAGATTCCTAGGAATGGGACTTCCAGCTGAGGGAATGGGACTTCCAGCTGAGAACAACAAAAGCTGGGCCCTCCAGCAACTTCACCCTGGAAGTGCCTCTGTCCAGGAGCCAGATGTAATCATCAACCCATTTTGACCTCCTCAGTGGAAATAACCCATAATCCTCTCAACTTCCCATTATGACATTCATAGTTTAGTTTTGTTTTGGTTTCATTTCTCTGTTTTGTTTGGGTTTTGGTTCTTGTTTCTTTTGCTTTGCTTGTTCTGCTATGGCTAATTTTTTCTTTTGTTTGTGTTCTTGGAGACCAGCACATTTTGATTTTGTGTTGTATAGCCTCCCGGTGGTGAGCTTCTCTGCTACTTCCCTTCTTCACTTTCTTCTGGCAGCAGCTAAACATTATTCCTTTCTCCCATACCCTCCCCTACAGACATTACCTCAGTCTCTTCCTCTTTCTTCTTTCTTTTCTTTTTTTTTAAATTAGAATATCCTATATCTCATCCATCTCTTGCTGCTTTCATTCCAAATTCACAAGTTCCTCTGTACCCTCCTATCATATCTATTTGCTCCCAAGTCTATTTTTCCTTATCTAGGGAGGTACTAAAAATCTGAAGTGAATTTCAAACTTGAAAACAGATGCTTACTTTTAAAACTGGTATAGTCTGATGGTTATAGTCTGGCAGCAGATACTTGCTAATCCTTCAACTCCTCTCATAGGTGGTAATTAACATTTTCACAGATTTAGAAGGAAAAAAGTAAGCTCTATCAGAAAAATTCCAGTTAATAAATGAATTTAGCAAATTGTCAGGTTACAAGATCAACACTCATAAATCAATTTGCCACTCATAAATTAATTTGCCACTCTGACAGGAGTGATCCTATACCTAGAAGATCCAAAAATGTCTATCAGAAAACCTGTAGAGCTTATAAATGAATTTAGCAAAGTGGCAGAATACGAGATCAACATCAATAAGTCAATAAGTCATGAGCTTTTCTATACTTCAACAGCAATTCAGCTGAAGAATAAATCAGGAAATTTGTCCCATTCACAATAACCTTAATAAGAATAAAATATTTGGGAATTAATCTAACAAAGACCTATACAATGAAAACTATCAAACATTGAAGAAAGAAATGTAAGATCTCGGAAGATGGGAAAATATTCCATGTTCTTAATTAGGCAGACTCAATATAATTAAAATGGCCACTCTGCTGAAAGTCCTGTACAGATTCAAAGCAATCTCCTGTCGCTGCCTCAGGTGTCCCTGGGCGCGGGTGGGACAATCTGGAGCCCCGGGAGCCGATCAGGAGGGTGAGTGCCGCAGCTGAAACCCGGATCCCCCTCATTGGAGATCTCTTCCCTCTCGGCCCAGGAAATGAGTCAGCCACACACAGTGGATGGCAGCTCAAAATCCATTTATTTCCAAGGCACATGGATTTTTATAGGGAAGGGAGACAGCTAAGGAACCAATGGTGAAGCGGCAGACTGGCTTATCCCAGGCAATGAGGGACTACTATGTTGGTGTTGTCAGCTATCACCAACCGGAAGGTAGTTTAAAGGGACACAGAAAGAAAGAGGAAGCAGCCCTCAGGCACGTGCTCTTTTTGCTCAGAGCGCACGAAGTATGAAAGAAGAAATTTAAGAGGAGAAGAAGTGTCATGGCGTCCGGCGCAGCATTTGTCTTTTGCACAGTGCCTAACAATCTCCTTAAAGATACCAATGGCATTCTTCATGGATACAGAAAAAACAATTCTCAAATTCATTTGGAATAATAGGAAATGCAGAATAGTCAAAACATCATTACTAAGCAAGAAAGTGTCATAGTACCTCATTTGAAATTATACTATAGGGCTGAATAAAAAAACAAAAAACCAAAAGAACAGCATGGTGTTTGTATCAAAACAGACCTGAAGAACAATGAAGTAGAATAGAAGACACTGAGACAAACCCACAAGTTGCTAGCCATCTGATATTTGACAAAGGAGGCAAAAATATAACATGGAGGAAAGACAGCCTATTCAACAAATGATGCTGGAGAAACTGGACATTCATACCTAGACAATTTAAATTAGATCTTTATCTCTCACCCTGCACAAAAGTAAAATTGAAATAGATCAAACAATTAGGAATTAAACCAGACACTAGATAATTATTGGAAGAAAAATAGGATCAACCTTCCACAACATCAGTATAGGCATCTCCTACCTTAACCAGACTCCTATAGCACAAAAATCAATGGGTGGGATGCCATTACACTGAAAAACTTCTGCACAGCTAAAGAATTAGTCAAGAGTGTCAAGAGGACCCTACAGAATGAGAGAAAATCATTGCCTGCTACAACTCTGACAGAGGACCAATATCCTGAATATATAAAAAACTCAAAAAACTTAACACCCAAAACACATATATTCCAATTATTAAATGGGCTATGGAACTAAACAGAAATTTTTTAACATAAAAAATCCAAAAAAGCTAACAAATATACGTGAAAATGTTCTCTATCACTAGAAAAATGAGAACCAAAACTACACCAAGATTCTACTTCACTCTAGTCAGATAGGCAAAAATGAAGAGTATGAAGAATAACAAATGCTGGGAAGGTGGAGGGGAGAAGGGAACACTAAAACACTATTGGTAGACTTCAGTGACTCTGGAAAGCAGTGTGGAGACTCCTCAAAAAACTAGGGATGGGAGCTGGAGTGGTGGCTCAGTGGCTCAGTGTTTATGGTGCTTGTCTGGTATGCATGAGTACGTGAGTTTGAGCATGTTCACAATGAAATGTAGGAAAAACAAAAAAGTCACACGAAAAACTAAATAAAATTGATCCCCCCTCCCTCTCTTTAAAAAATAAAAATCTATGGATGGAACCACCATATAACCCAGCTTTCCCACTCCTTGGTATTTTTCCAGAAGAGGTAGAGTTCGCATACTACAGAGACAGAGCTACATCAATGTTTATAGCTGCTCGATTTACAATAGTTAACCTCTGGAATCAGCCCAGATGCCCCTCTGGATGAATGGTCCAAAACCTGTGTTTTTTATATATGCAATGGACTTCTACTATGCTGTTACAAGAATGATATCATGGCTTTTGCAGATAAATGCATGGAAATGGAAAAAATCATGCTGAGTGAAATATCCCAAACACAGAGATTTAAGAGATAAATGTTTTACATGTAGAAGGAAACTTGAGTAAAACCTAAGATAGGATGAAAGTTAACTAAGTTTAATTAATAAGCCCACAAAATTTGAAATATCACATAATCTAGAGGAACTATAACTATGATGGTGGGGGGAGAAGGGAGGGAAGGAGTAAAAGGAGGGATGGAAAAGGGGGGTTATCAATACAATTGGGTAATCTCAACTCCCTTGAGAAGCCAAACTACACACAGACAGGCATACAAACTCAGAAATTTCCATAATTAATATACAGGCATAGTTCATTTTCAGTTATAGCATGGGGTATTTCAGAGGAGACATGAGATCAGGGAATGGATGAAAGGGAGGGGATATCTTGGACTAGGATTAGGCTTAATGTACTTCATCAATATTATTGTACGCATTAATGTGTAATGATTCCCTTAAATATGTAAGGCTATGTTGAACCAATTAAAAAAAAAAACTCGGGAAGGAACCACCATATAACCCCATAATCCTACTCCTAGGGATCTTTCCTAAGGACCTAAAATCAGCATACTACAGCAACACAGCCTTAGCAATATTCATTGCACCACAATTAACAATAGCTAAATCATGGAATCAACCCAAGTGCTTATCACTAGATGAGTGAATTAAGAAATTGTGGTATATATATACAGTGGAACTCTATTCAGCTATTAGAAATGAAATTATGGCAATCTCTGGTAAGTGGGTAGAAATGGAGACTATCATCCTAAGTGAAATTAGCCAAGCTCAGAAACTCAAAAGTCATAAATTTCTCTCATTTGTGGAAGCTAGAGTCAAATGAAAGAAAGGGGGATGGAAAGTTAAGAATACATAAAATATCATTCAAATACAAATTAATAGATGAACTAAAGTCTAGTAGAGTAGAGGTGGAGGAGAGGTGAGGAAGGGATAGGAGAGAAGAAAGGGAGGGTATGGGAAGGGGAAAGTATATTCTGCACCTATCAGCA
>PVKS010038533.1:0-17871 GCA_004027875.1 Aplodontia rufa
CGTTCCTCACCCCCACCCTGCACGCACAGTTCTCTGCTTCTGCAGGTGGTTTTTCAGGTTGCTCGAGGAAGCGAGGTCATGCAGTCTTTTTCTTCCTGTGTGTGACTTATTCCACTTAGTACATGAAATTGTGAGGTGCATATACAAACACACTGCAGTTTTGAAAGCCTTGCTGCTTTGAAATAAGACTTCCTGGGCCACAAGACAGGAGGGAGCCCAGAGGGAAGGGAGCAGAACAGTCCTCAGCTGATTCTTGAAGACCAGGCGCAGGGACACGAGGTAGGGAGGGTGCTTCTAGAATGGGGAATTGGGCCGAACACAGGTTACACAGGGAGTAGGAGGCTGGCAGAGCTGGAGGGAGCTGTCTGGGCAGAAGGGAGGAAAGTCGGTCTGTAGGATGAGGTCAGACATGAAAGTTCTTGAGTACCTGGTTGGGCCATTGGTGAGAAGGGGGCATTTGAAATTCACAGCAGTGAGGGTGTGTTAGTTTGCTTTTTTGCTAAACAAAAGACCCGATCAGAGCAATTTTGGGGAGGAAAAGCTTATTCGGGGGCTCATGGTTTCAGAGGTCTCAGTCCATAGACAGCTGGCTCCATTCCTTGGGGCTCCAGATGAGGCAGCACATCAGGGTGAAAGAGTATGGCAGAGGGAAATGACTCAGGGCATCGCAACAGGAAGCAGAGACTGAGCTCAGCTTGTGGAATATGTACCCCAAAGGTGCACCCCTAGGGACCCACGTCCTCCAGCCACAGCCCCTCGGGGGCCACAGTCCTTTTCATGTTAAGGCTCTTGGCTGATCCGATGAGTGGCAGCCCCCATGTGCAGGGTCGGCTGCTTTCCTCAAAGTTGGCTGGTTTAGTGCTGACCGCAAGTACAAACACCCTTGGTTTTTGCAAAGATGTGTTTAACAATACTAACTCACATGTTTTTTCTAGGTGGTCAATCAATAAAATGTTAATTTCTATAAATGTTTAGAGTGTAACATTAATTTCTTCTAGGATTTTTCTTCAATGGAAAAAAGATGGCTTATATTTGTCTAATATCCTGAGGTTTCATGGGTAACCTAAAGTTAACAATTAATGAGTAAAATAGATTTAACATAATGAGATTAATTTCTATAAATGTGTTTGTTAAAAAAGACATGATAAATTTACAAAGTCAAAATGTTAAAACATTAACTGCTAAATAAATTTAAATAATCTTGATTTAGTTTTTATAAGATAATATTTGGCTTTATTAAATGTGTTTTTATGAGTTCTATAAAGTAACATACATTTGAGATTATTAAATGTGTTTTTATAGATTAAAAACTACAAAAATAATTTAAAATTGCTTTAATCTGGGTCTTCACTAAAACAAAACAAGGTTGTTAAGAGTTAAAATTCTAACAGGTATAATTCTACATACAAAAAATATCAAATGCTGTCTTTTAAACGTTGTTCATTTTAAACCTGACTTACATTTATTTTAAATGCACAGAGGCTTTATCATTAATGGGTTTTATGTATAAATCAGTCTGATCACTGGTACTATTTCCTCTTGACAATGTTATTTTGTTATTTTTAACTGTTTTGACTTAAATGGTATGACCTATAATATTTCTCACCTTAAAGTTATTACAAACATTAACAATTTCATAACAATTAAATCAAAATACAAAATTATCTACTTAAAAACACAAAGGGGGAAGATACTGCCCCATGAGATTGTTAATTTTTAAACTTTGGATGTTAACAGTAATACCTGCAGCCAAACGCCATTGGCATGGACCCGACCTGGTCTTAATCTGGGGTCGAGGTAGTATTTGTGTTTTTCCACAGAAAAATGATGGTCCCCAAAAGATTCCAAAACGACTTATGCATCAGCTTTCTGCTTCTGATGGGACATCAAAATGACACAAAATTCTACTGAGCTTTGTTCCTGCTAAAAGGGATTTCCTGACTCCTCCCTCCTCTGTGTCCCCGCAACAATTCCTGTTCTAGTGAAAGTAAAGGTGAATGCTCAAAATGTTCAACTCTATCAAACCTGAAAAAACTTTGGATTTACAGTGGCTATTACGACAGCCATTGTGGCTACAACTGCAACTGCTGCCGCCGAGGGACTGGCTATGTGCCATTCAGTGGCCACAGGGATGGTGGTAAATAAATTGGCTAAACAAACTGCTACTGCCCTAAGTAATCAACAACAAATTAATGAACAGTTACAAACGGACATAATGCTATTAAACTAACTTGATACAAAACTTGTCTCATAACTTTTGTTTTATTATTGCTTGTATGGATATACCCTCTGTTTCTATGATCACTGGTGGTAGGAATTCCAATCTATTGTTACTTCATCACAGAGATTATAATCAAATCAAAAATATGTGTTGTTGGGGCTGGAGTGGTGGCTCAGCGGTTTCAGTGCTTGCCTGGCAAGCACGAGGACCCGGGTTCAAACCCCAGCACCACGTATACAACTAAGTGCTAGAGCAACGAAGGCCATGTGAAAAACTAAATAAAAGTTGTTTCTCTCTTTCTCTGTCTCTCTCGCTGTCCCTCTCTCTTAAAAAAAAAATGTGTTGTTTTAATCTGACAGACAATTCCTACAGTATCTCAGGTGAGATTAATAAGCTAAAAGACCTTGTTGCTCTATTTTTACAAGATGAAGGGGGTGAAAGCCTATTTGGATGGTTAACTTCTTGGCTGCCCAATATCTCTTGGCTGAAAGAATTGTTCATAGCCACAATTACTGTCCTCTTGAGTCTTGTTGTCACCTGTGTTGCAGGTCGATGTCTCATCAGTTGTATGTTAAGTCCCTGGCGGCCGTTTAGCAAATGATGGTGGGTAGTCAATGACGGGTAAGATAGATAGCCTCATATATCAACCTAAGACAGGGTTGGGACTCTTGAGTCCCCTCCCCATGATGGGTAAGAATATAAAGGTGATACCCACAACCTAAGACAGGCACCACCGCTTGCTTATATAAAATAAAAGGGGGAACTGTGGGAACCATGGGCGGTCCCACAAACCCCTGACACCAGCAGAATGTGCATGAGTGCACGCCTGCCAGAGGGACTGACGCACTTGGACATAGACCAAGAAGAGGATGTATGTGGCTCAAGGACATTAGACATTGTTCTCAGCCTCGCAAATGTTCTTAGAATATTACAAAGTTTTATGTTAGAAGGTCTTGTACTTTTGATAGGATGCCTTGTGACTGCAATGTGAAACTGCTGATACAAAATACAAGATGTGAAAAACTATATAAGGAGAGCTGTAAGCAATAAACTTAGTCCTGTCTTGAGTCCTGAGTCCTGTCTTGAGTCCTGAGTCTGTCTGTCTGTCTGAGTCTTGAGTCTGAGTCTTTGTCTTTTCATCCTGAATGTGTGTGTGTGTATGTCATTATTGTCACTTCATTGAATGAATGCAACAAATGGTGGCCTGGACCGGGACTTTGAACGGACAATATTAAATCGGTAAGTAAAAGTTTGGTTACTGCCTGAGAGCAGGGAATTACAGCCTAGCTACTGCCTGAGAGCAGTGAATTACAGCCTAGCTACTGCCTGAGAGCAGTGAATCCTTACAGCCTAGCTACTGCCTGAGAGCAGGGAATCATTACATACTGCTATAAGCAGAGAAAAAACCGCATTGACGGGGCTCGCTATAAGTGAAGACTGCTATAAGCAGGGGCTCTAGAGCAATATTTTTGATGTTTTATGTTAATTGTTATTGTCTTTCTTTGTATTGTTTGTGTGTAAGTGCAAGTGAGAGGAGAGGTACCATGGGTTTAAAACTGTCTAAACTCCAGCTACAAAAAGCAGTAATGTCGTTATTAAAAGCACAAGGAACTGCTGTGAGTCCTAGGACAATTACTTCATTTGTCAAGGTAATGACACATCCGTGTTGGACAAATAGCCAGGGCCATGGCTTAGCCACATGGGCATGTGAACTGACCCTCACAGCAATCCATAGATGCAATTCCTGGCACCGATGGTTCTAAGGCTGCCACTCAGTGGACAGTGACCAGCTCTGGGCAGCTCCTTTTCCAGTCCTTGCTGTTCATGTCCACGAAGCAGCTTCTCCCCTTGGAGTAAGGTGAGTTTAGCTGCAGAGTGGAGGCCCAGGCGGGCGGGGTCCCGGACATATGCAGCAGGCGAGGCTGTCCCTCTTCCCCTCTTGCTGTCTCCCTGACTTGGGGTCTCAGGCTGGTGCTCCCTTTGCTATGCCCAGTGGGAGGCCTCAGGCCCTCTACCCCAGCAGCACCAAATCTCCTCTGTGCCCCACCCTGCAGGGCCTGTGCTGTCTGAATGGGGACCTCAGGCACCCTCACTGGTTGTGACAGCCCTTTGGTACTAGGGCCATCTTGCCTCCTCTGATCACAATGCACACGTTCCTGCAGAATTGCCTTCTGGGAATTTCAGCCATTGCTCAGGTCCCTAGAGGACATGGCAGGGTTAGGGGGACCTTTCACTGCTGCTCTGGAGAAGTGAATTTCTACCAGGATTACATGTGATCGATCACTCGCCAGCGCCCTGGGGAGTCTTCAGATCCCCACAGCTGTTCAGCAGAGCTCTCTTCCTCTGCTGTTGTCATCACCGATGGTGAACAGTCTAGACTGCAGGCGTCTGGAGGTGACAAAAGCATGCTCACCTGTCCCTTCCTTCCACATTGGACACACCACAGCTACCCAGGGGTGTCGGAGCAGTGCAGGGTGGGGCATCCTCTGGGAGAGGTGATTCTGCCACGCCATGCAGACCTGGCCCAGCAGCCAGCATGGCTATGGGGAGGCAGCGTGCTCCTGCCCTTCTGCTGAGGCTGGACTAGGAGGTGGGAAGGAGCCGCAGCTGCAGGGCCAGGGAACAGCAGCACCCAGAGGAGGAGCGCTTGGAGGAGACTTCCAAGCAGAGGCGCGGGTTTGCAGCAGCAGCGGCAGTGGTGTGAGGGCAGGTGGAACTCTGGGGTGGCCTTGGTCAGCGCCACTCTCTTGGTTCCCTGCCCTGTGGTGCTCCGGCCACCAGTGCCCCCCCTTCTAGGGAGTTCTGCTCACCCTCTGCCCCTGTGACGCAGCGGGCAGGAGCGGGAAGGAAGGGTGGGTTCTTCCTGCTTGTTGCTCATACCAGGATGGGTGACTCGGGGCCTGAGCGGCTCACTCAGTCCTTGCTGGTTTGTTTGCTGGCTCTTTTTATCCAACAGCAGCACCAGGGGCTATGTCCCAGGGCTGCGCTGTGAACATGGCAGGAATCTTCGAGAAAGGATTTCTAGAAAATGCAAAGACGAGTTTGCAACTGGCCTGAGAGGCAGCCTCTCACTCCGCCTCACACTTGCAGTGTGCTCAGCTCCGGCCAACTGCATCCCTTCAGAAATGAGCTGCACAACCTTCTGTTCTCCTGTTGTTATGACTGGTCACTGTGACCTGTAGCTGTCGCCAGCAAGATGGGGTCCACAGGAAATGGGCATTGTGTTTTCCTTCCCGCTGACCTGCAGAAGGGAAGATTAGTCGAGAGTTCCGTGTGACCTCCCAGCTCCTAGTCTTTATTTCCCCTGGCTGGCCAGTGCTTAATCACCCTTCTGAAAGTGCAGGCTGAGGGGTTGCAGGTGGGGGGAGCACAGGGCAGGAATGGCCCTGATAAGCTGCGGGTGGCAGACAGCAAGTGGATTTATGCCCGAGGCCCGGGGCCAGGGCGACCAGGAAAATGTGTCCTGAATTCCCACCTGTAGGCACGGAGTGTTTACTCTTTCTCCAGTGTCATGACTCGCACGGTGATCTTAGTTTCAACTTTGGGTGTTCTGCCTAGGAAATATGAAGAGGAAATGACTTATTTTTTAAAATAAATGGCTTAGATGCAATTGGTTATTTTCCAAAAATTAAACAATGACAGAATAGAACAACGCAGAGCACCTGTGCTTATACCTCTTCCCCCATCGGCTTCATGCGTGCAGACTCTGAGCACTGGGTCTTTCTGGCATGGCCTGCTGCAGAGCAGGAAAGCAGAGTGGTTAGCAATGCAGGCCTCGGAGTCAGTCCAACCAAGGTTCAAGTCCTCTCTGCCACATTGGCTGGCTGGTGGTCCTGGTCCAGTTAGTTGACCTCCTCCTCTTTCCTACCTTTCTATAAAAAGCCAAGTTAAAGCTAGAGGGCTTTGTGAAGCCCAAACGAAATAATGTGTTTCACAGAAAACTTATTTCATGTGGGGTGCTGCTGCTAGGGATGTGGGTGATGCTGGTGGAGATGACTGGATGGTGGTGGAGTTGATAGAGATGGTGGTGGAGATGATGGGATGGTGGTGGTAGTGGTGGAGATGATAGAGATGGTGGTGATGGTGAAGATGATGGTGATGGTGGTGGAGATGATAGAGATGGTAGTGAAGATGATAGAGATGGTGGTGGAGTTGATAGAGATGGTGGTGGAGATGATAGAGATGGTGGTGGAGTTGATAGAGATGGTGGTGGAGATGATAGAGATGGTGGTGGAGATGATAGAGATGGTGGCAGAGATGATAGAGATGTTGGTGGAGATGATTGTGGTGATGGTGGTGGAGATGAAAGAGACCGTGGTGGAGATGATAGACAGTCATTTCTATTAACACTATTGATATATCATTTTCCTTCAAAAAAGGAAAGGAAAGGAAAAGTGCTGTCCCCCAGAAGTGGCCAGCAGAAAGGCCACACTGGTGGCAGTTGGGTTGCCTCTGGACAGCAGAGCTGCTGCCAGGCTTCTCGGAGGATGAAGTGGTGATGCTTTTAATTTCTGCGTAAAACCTCAAGTTCGGCCCACATGTTGCCATTTTGATTTCTGATGTTCTTGTCAATGCCTTTTTCTTTCCAGCTAGTGAGAGACCAAATTTAACAAGTGCATATTACGCACCCCGCTGGATGCAGTGGGCATCTTACACAGCACATTGTATATTTGTGTGAGGCTTGGCGATGACCACGGTCATCCTATTTTTCTTGGACCCTTGGTTTTTATCAATCCCAAGTTGTCACATTTCTGAAGATTACTGTGTGGGGGCCATCTGGGGATGGGTATCCACATGTATCGAGTGACCTGTGCAGGAGGAAGGTAGGAAGGAGAGTTCATTTTTTGTGAGTCTGAATGTCACACATTTGACCCACCATATTTGAAGCTGACCTCCTCCTGCCAAGGACCCCTTCAGGGCCTTGGTCTTCTTGAGGTCCCTACAGTCCTTCCTGATTGGGCCTCTTTCTGTTGCTTGACCAAGGCTCTTTAAGAAGCATCTGTCCTGGTGCAGTGTGCCACGTGACCTGTCATGAAGGTCCCGTTGTTGTGCACCATGCTACAGGTGGGTGGACCCTGTGTCCACAGGAGGCTCCAGGCCACACACAGCCCTGCTCCCCTCTCTCCCAGATCACCATTCCATCTGCTCACCACTTCATCCTCCAAGAAGCCTGGCAGCAGCTCTGCTGTCCAGAGGCAACCCAACTGCCACAAGTGTGGCCCTTCTGCTGGCCAATTCTGGGGGACAGCACTTTTCCTTTCCTTTTCTTTTTTGAAGGAAAATGATATATCAGTAGTGTTAATAGAAATGACTGTCTTCATCTTATCATCATGTGGTCCTGGCCCTGCATCTGGCACTTTCACGCAGCAGGTGGCAGGAATGACCCATGACCCACATTTCTACTGGTGGATGCCACACTATTGTGTCCAGTGCACAGCCACTTCCTATTCTCCTCCCTCACCCCTTGGTCCTGCAGAGAGAAATACAGAGAACACAGGGAAACGTTTTTTAACCCCAGAAGAAAACTTAGTAGTAGTGGTGTTTTGTTTTCATGTATTGATACTCCACATTTTTCCAGGAAATATTTAAAGAGGCTTACAAAAATTCAGAGACCATAGGAAGATAAAAAACATCAACTGGGAAAACTAGAATGAAGGAAAATAGAAACAGAGAAGACAAGAAGAGAGGTGCTGTAACCTCAGTACCAGCCAGGCCCCTATGGGGAGGCCCCCGGGAGCCTCAAGCTTTTCTGGAAACCCGTTCACAGAGCTCTGTGTGTGTTGCTAGGAAAGCAGGGGCCACAGTCACTTGTCCCCCATTCAAGGCTTTTTAGGGCCTTAAAACAGACCCGCAAATGCTATAATGCAAATGGCTTTGCTTTTATTCTTCTTAAATTAAGGTACTGAAAGCCAGAATACGGTGTTTTAAATGGGGATCTCTAACTGGCAGCCAGCCCAGGGCAAACAATCGTCTACAGTCCCCAGGTTCTCAGTTCCAAGTGCGGACAGTGAGCTGACCTTCATGAACGGTGTGCAGAAGGGGTGTGCTGAGCAGTGATGGCGCACGGGTGCCTCTGCGCCTCCGGGCTCCCAAGCGAGATGGAGAGACAGTCTCTGTGGTGTCCCCAAGTCCTGCCATCATGTTTCCTTCTCCACACAATTTGGTCATGTTGGATTTGTCCCCTGCTACATAGAGAATTCCCTGAGTAGAAGCACCTGTCCAGCAGGAAACCTGGTACCTGGCTGCAGGCAGGGCACAGCCAGTCTCTGGTTCATCTAGCGAAGAACTGACGTGAATGAACGTCTGAATAGCGCTGCGGTGCGATGCTCCTCTGTGAGCTTTCCGGGCATGGCATGACTTGCTCAGGCAAGTCAAGCCATGGTTCCCTGAGTGTTTTAGCCCCACCACACTGTGATTGCCCACCACGTGGTCACACCATCCCTCTACACTGTGATTGTCCACCACATGGTCACACCATCCCTCTACACTGTGATTGTCCACCACGTGGTCACACCATCCCTCTACACTGTGATTGCCCACCACGTGGTCACACCATCCCTCTACACTGTGATTGTCCACCACGTGGTCACACCATCCCTCTACACTGTGATTGCCAACCACATGGTCACACCATCCCTCTACACTGTGATTACTCACCATGTGTTCACACTACCTTTCTACATTGTGATTGCCCACCACATGGTCACACTATCTCACACCACACTGTTTTCTTGTTCTTCTCTTTCCAGGGTTGGGAGATGCCTCAGAGTTGCCATGGGTCATTTGTTTTCCATCCTCTTTTTCTCTTCTCATGACATGCCCACATTATGGCTGCTTGAGATTCCATGAAACGCTGTCCTAACTAGCCATTTGGGCTCATCACACATCACACACGGTTCCAGGTACTCATATATCCTCCCTTCACATGCTACCTACAAGCTCCTACTCTCCTTTCCTTGTGAGTGATAAGACCCCAGGCTGCAGAGAGCAAGGTGTCTCCAACTTCAGCTGGGACCCCAAGTAGGACACATCAGAGCTGGGATTTGAACTGAGGGTGCCTGTCTTCGTACCCAGGCCACAGGGACCTTTTATGATTGGAGTCACTCCTTCCTGAGTTTTCCCATGACCTTGGCTCTCTGTGCCTGTCTTGCTGAAGTGCTGCTTGGACCCTGTGCTGCCTGAAGAAATGAAGACCAGGGCCCTAGGAGGTGATGCAGTTCTGTGAGTACTGTGTAGTGGGTTGGGTGCTAAAGGGCAGCAACACTGGTGGCTTCAAAATCTGATGCAGCTTGGACTCTTTCTGAAGGAACGACACTGTAGGGTGGTGATGGGACCCTGCCCCTTCCCCTCCACCCATGCTCGCTGTCTGTGCACATGTGACAAGCCAGCTTTCTGTACAGCCGTGAGGTCTGTGAGGCCCAGGGCATGTCCACTCACAGTGTCACCTAGCGCTGTGTTGTGCAAGTCCTTTCATTACTGTTTGTGGGCCCCAGCTTATGACAGATGAAGGACCTAGGGGTCACCCTGGTGTGCAGCCTGAATCCAAGCCCTGAATCTGCCTTTGCCAGCATGCACCACGGTGGGGTGTCACCCTCCCTGAGTCTGAATCTCCTGTCAGTATATCAGGATGGCAGCAGCACCTGCCATGGAGCCCTTAAGGACCCACGGTGACAGTGCCCAGGGCCCCCAGCTTTGATGCAGTGATGTGCTGTGGGTGTCACCGTGGAGCTGGGATGGTGACTCCTGCCAGGCCTCGCACTAGCCACAGTCCTTTGCTGCTATTGGGTAGGCTCTTCCTCCTTCCTGTGCCGTGGGGTCCGTCCACATGGTCCTGGCTTTGCAAGATTCCGTGGATTGACTCACGCTTCACAGCAGATCCCAGGAGGCCACAGGAACTTTAGCTCCCGGGTATGGTTTGGTCCAAAGGAAGACAAGAAGGGTGAGAGAGAAGGGAGAACAGGAAGATGTGGCTGGGGACCTGTTGTGCAAGAAGCAGCCTGAGTCTTGGAACAAGGACCCTGAGGAAGGCAGACTCCAAGGTGGCCCTGAGGCCAGTGGACAGCAGGGGGAGGACACCTGGACAGGGGTGAGGAAGCCACACAGGGAGCCCATGTGCAAGGCCACCTGGACAGGAGGGGGAGGCCACACGGGGAACTCATGTGCAAGACCACCTGGACAGGAGGGGGAGCTCATGTGGACAGGAGGGGGAGCTCATGTGGACAGGAGGGGGAGGCCTCGACCATGGCCAATACCAGTGGGCTGCCTTGGGAGGGGCCTTCTAGGCCAGGTCAGACTTCAGAAAGCTGCAGCCCTGGCTGACGTCCCAGCGCATGAGAGGCTGAGCCAGGACCTCCCACTAAACTGCTCCAGAGCTGTCTGAGGTTGCGAGACAACGCATGTCTGTCACTGTCCTACGACATGGCAGTGACAGCTCGTACAGTCACGCACCAGTTACCTCCCTCTTCACAGCACTTGAACTAGCAGAAAAGGTGCAGGGTGGAGTCACTCAGAGGCCATTGAGTCACTGCTGCTTCTGAAGAACCAGGAAGTGGGAGGAATGCGCTCCGCCTCCATCTCCAAGCGTGTGGAAGACACTTCCTTTTATAGGGTGGAGGGCGGCAGGCCTCAGAGCGGCCACCCAGTGCAGGCCTGCGTTCACAATAAAGGAAGGGAGATGACTTTTTAAAGATGGCCACTCTTAGGCCGTGTGCCTGTCTTCATTTGTCTGCCCTGAAAATTGGCTCTGGTTATTAAAAACATGGGAAAGAAAACTAAACAGAGAACAAGGGGCCCCAAGGCAGGCGCTGGCTGATACTTGAGAACAGGGTGTTGTCCGACTGACCGCGGGCTCTGTTTCTGCAAAACATGGACAGCAGATCCCAGCCAAGGCCAGCATGCCATCAGCACGGTGGGGAGAGACAGGGAGTTGGCCCCAGGGGCACAGCTCAGCCACCAACCTCTGCTTGCTGGGGGAGGATGCGCTCTACCTCGCACAGCACCCAGGGGACTATGGGGTGGCATTGCTCAGAGGGCCCTGACTTACATGCCAGCCATTCCTCCCTGCATGCTGTGACTGCTCAAGAGGCCATCGCATCCCAGGCTCCTGTCAGCAGCTCTGCACCCGAACCATCTGCACTGGGCCTCTCCCAGCCCTCAGGGAGGTGTCTGTGGGGAGAACTGTGAGCGCACCTTCCCCCAGGCTCCCCAGGTGCCCACCTAGGGCCTTGCTAAGCCACTGTCCCAGCTGGCTGAGCCTGGTCTGCCCCCTGGTTCCAGCCACACTCTTAGGACCTATCCTGTGACCAGGAGAGGGCCCTGGTCCCCCCAGCCTCCCCGGCTTGTCTGGGGTGGACCGGAAGGGGACAGGCAGAGGTGGGCCAGCTCATCCCTCTCACACTGTGCGGTGCTCGGCTCATCTGAGGTCAGGGTGTCCTTTATTCGCAGCCTCTGGCTAGAGCTGCAACCTCCTTGCTGACTTTGCCATCTGTATTCAGAGCACAGCTCCAGAATTCCACAGGAAGCTCCCTCGAGGGAGACCGCCTCTGAATCAAGGTGCGCTGGCTGTCAGATCCCGCCCGGCGCAGGCGCAGAAGTCTGCCTGTTTAAAACCTCCAGAGCCACATGATGGCATTTTCCACCCTGGGGCAAAGCTCAGACTCACAAAAGGGAAGGGTGGAGACAAAAAGAAGAAAGAAAAGCCACGTGCACACACCTCATGGCCTGAACCCCCAGCCGGCACCGCCTCACCCAGCCCTGTAGCCCCTGCCCGTCTTCCTCAGGTCTGCCCCTCTTAACACATGGCCATGGGTCCACTTTCCGCCACACATGTGCACATGTGCCTCTTCCTGCTGCCCGACCCTCCCGCCCAGCTCCCCTCCTGGAGGGCAGCTAGATAACAGGGCAGGTGACCTGGGCATGAGGACAGACCCTGTGCCCAGCAACCGTGACCCGTGAGCAGCCCACTAGGCATGCTCTGGCTGAATGGCTGAAGCAGGCTTAGAGTTCCTGCTGTGCCTATGGTGACTTTGGTTGGTGGGCTGTGGGAGGCCAGGGTCTAGGGAGTGATGAATGGTACTGGTGGAGGTGTGGGGAGGTCAGCCCTCCCTGAGGCTTGGGACAGCAGCCGTTTGCCGACTGGGCCGGACGGTGAGGCTCGTGGGGTTGCTGGAAAACACCACCCCTGAGGGTCCTTGGACAGCCCTTAGTCCTGCTGTGGCGTGTGGGTATGCAGCGAAGTCACACCTGTGCCAAGAGGTCTGCCGGAACAGGGTCAGAGAGCATGGGAGCCAGGAGCCATGGAGCCAAGGAGCTGGAAAAACAGGGCAGCCGAGGAGGGACAGCACCTTTGTGGGGGTCCAGGCATGACCCGTTCTTCCTGTGGCACATTGGCCACCATGTTGGCCTTGACAAACTGATTAGCCACAGGCAGAGATCATTGGCCACCCCTGGCCTATTTTCTTCCTCCCTGCCCTCCCACAATGTGCCCTGCTGGTTCCACCACAGGGTGACCACCCCTGACCACCACTAGCCACAGGTGCTGAGTCCTGCCTGCTTGTGCCCCATCCCTGGGCTCCTGCTGCCCAGCTAGAGTCATTCCTGGGGTCCCCCCAGGACTGGCTGCCTCTCTGTGCACCCCAGACTCTCTGAGGTTGCCTCTTTCAGCTGAGTTTTATTCCTCCTCCTCTAGGACTGGAGTCCTGAACAGAGAGATTCCGACTATGAATTGTACACCTCTGATCTCCTGGCTTCAGCGGTCACCTCCTTGGAGGCAGGTGGCCGTCCTGAGAACTGGCAGGAGCCAGAGCTCCCACTTCATTAGCCAAAGGCCCCAGTAGTGTAATTTCCTCGGACACAAACGTCTAACTGATCCATGAAGCTCATCAGGGTTGATATACCAGGCGTCTCTGGACTGTGATTTTTTTTTTTTGGCTGTTTCCAGTGATACATAATCACAATTGCTCATGACATAAATACACTGGAAAAGGCACTTTTTTTCCCAAGACTACACACAAGTCATTTGTTAGCTGTTCAGAGACAGTGTGCACCCTGTGCGGGGCTGGGCTGTGAGCGTGTGGTAACCACCTCTAGCAGAAGCTGCCTGAGGGTGAGCAGAAGGGTGACCACCCTCGCCCTCGGGCCTGCCACCACACTGCCGTCTGCTCTGTGAACAGTGGATCCTCTGCAGCTGGACGCCTGGACGTGGAGTGCCCACCCTCAAAGGTGGCTCCACACTCAACACCTCTGCACAGGGAAAAGCAGCCTTTCTCACCAAGGGGCCACAGAACAGGAGAAGGGCAACTAATCCCACCAGAGCCACCCAGCTCAGTCTCAGAGCACCCATGCCCGAGCTCTTCCCGGAGCTGAGATGCACACACCAGGTCAGGGTCTCTTTCTGGCCCACCACAGGGCCTCTGCACTCCTCCCACTCACGCAGCGCTGGTCATCAATGCAGGGTTGATCCATGGCGTTGAACCTGGGTCTGGAGCCCTGCTGATGTGGGCTCAGAGCCTGCTCCTGTGGCTTCCTGGTCTGAGACGCTGGGCGAGTCACTCACTTATCTGCACCCTGTGCTTGGGCAGCTAGCTCAAAAGGAATCGTGCCTCCAAGAACTGCCCCAGTGCCTGGAAGATGGTGATCACAAAGGGAGCTAATGGGACCTGACCAAGGTGTCCACGTAAAACCCACAGCACACACTATACTAAGGGGTAAAGACCAGAGGCTTCCCCCAGGAGAGAGACGCTTGCTGTCTCCATTTCTTTCTTAGCATTGTCCCATAGGTTTTAGCAAGAAAAAGAAATAGCAATCAAAATGGAAAGGATAATATAAAGTCATTATTACTTGAGAAGTACGTGACTTTATATGTAGAAAATTCTAAATATGCAAAAAACTACTAGAACTAATGAATGGTACAGCAAAGACACAGGATATAAGATAAATGTATAAAAGTCAATAATGTTTCTATATGTATGTCTATATATATATTTATATGTACAATGAAAAACTCTAAGAATAAAATCAAGAATACAACTCCTTGTACACCAGCACCAAAAATATTTAGGAATAATTTAACAAAAGTAGTACAATACTTGTCCTTTGAAATTATAAAACATTGTACAAGGAATTTAATGAATATCTAAATGAGAGGATATTCTACATTACTGGAATGAAAGATGTAAACTCTTCCCAACTCTTCTACAGATATCATTCACTATCAAAACTTGTAGAAATCTACAGGATGATCTTTAAATTTATATGGAATTGCAAAAGACCTAGAATAGTCAAAATAATTTTGAAAAAAGTTGAAAGATTTCCACTTCTCATTGCCAAAACCTTCTCTAAAGCTGTAGTTGTGTAGACAGTCCAGCTCCAAGGCAAGGAGAGAGATGCTAATCAATGAAGCAAAAGTGAGAATTGTGCCCTTATACTTGCTGTTAAATGACTTCTTCCACAGGCTCTAGGACAAATCATAGAGGAAAGGAGAGTCTTTAATAAATGTTCCTTAGGCAACTGGGTATCTCAGGCACAAGGATGGACTCAGATTTGTACGTCACACCATGCACAAGAATCAATACAAAATGGATCCCAGATCCTTGAAGATTCAGAACATCTCACTTAAGGACACCTTCCAGATAGTAAGTCAGACAGAGTAGTTAGAACACCAAAAGCAGGACTGTGATACATGGAGAGCAATCTCAGCACGATTCCAGGCTTTGATGGCAGCATTGTTCACAAGAGCTGATAGGTGGAAGCAAACCAAGTGTCGGTCGGCAGATGAACAGACCACATGTGTAATGGACATGAGACGACATGGACCAGCCCTAGAACACTGTGCTGAGTGAAAGATAAGACTGCGTGGTTCCACAGAGGTAAGCAGTTAGCGGGGCCAGTGTCATGGAGACGGGCAGTGGTGTGGTGGTGACAAAGGCCAAGGAGGTGCAGAATGGGAAGTGAGTGTCTAATGGGTACTTAGTTCCGGATTTGCAAGAGGAAGAAAGTTCTGGAGCTTGGGTGCTCAACAATGTGAATGCCCTTAACACTCTTCCTACACACTTATATGTGATCTGGGGGTCCACTTGCCCAAGGCCTGCAAGCAACCTTGGTGGAGAAGCCTTTCTGGACCCTGACAGGGCTGTTTCTGCCTAGGCTGTGGCCTCAGGTTGAGAAAGGCCATGTGCTGGGCTCCTGGCTCCGCGGAGGTTCTCGGAGCCTGCCTTTTCACAACCCATTTAAGTCCAGGAGAATGTTCAAGTGGCTTTGAATAAAAGTCCTTTTGCCTCTTGGGGCGTCCACTTCCTCATCTCTGGGCATAGTAATTTTTTTTTTTTTTTTGTTAAGGAGGTGAGTTACTTTACAATCATGCATATAAAGTAACAATATGATGCACATTCGTTCTTAAACCACATTGCTCATACTCCAGCCTCTTAATTCTTCTATATTTTGTCCCTACAAGATATATAAATGCATAGATTGTGAATTTTCCAGAATTAAATAATTGCGTAAGTATTATTTGGATTCTCAGGAGGTAGAGTTTGCTACATGTTGATGGTCTCCCTAGATCCCTCCCTTTCTTCTCCCCCTTGCCCTTCCCCCATCTACTCCCCACCCCCTCACACACACATGTCTATGCTTTGCCTAGATTGTTGTTTCACCTTGGCTGCATCTAATACATGAGTTTGACAACCTTTCACCCAAGCCTGGGTTTGGCGCTAGCCTCTGCAAATGAGTGGAAACTTTAGACTCTTGATTCTCTGGGTTAGGCTAACTTTTCTCAGTATGATTTCTTCCATTGCCATCCATTTACCTTCAAAGGCTGCAATATCGTTGTTTCTAATAGCTGAGTAGAACTCCATTGTGTCCAATTTTTGGATCCATTCATCCAGTGAGGGGCATCTGGGTTGATTCCATAATTTAGCTATTATAAATTGAGCAGCTATGAACATTGATTTTGCTGTATTGCTGTAATGTGCTGATTCTAAATTCTCTGGGAAAATACCCAGAAGAGGGATAGCTGGATTGTATGGTGGATCCATCTGTAATTTTTTGAGAAGACTCCACACTGCTTTCCAGAGTGGATGTACCAGTCTGAAGTTCCACCAACATGTGCTAGTGTTCCTATCTCCCCGCAACCCCTCCAGGCTTATATTCATCTTTGCCCATCTGACCGGATTGGGGTGAAATCTTCATGTAGTTTTAATTTGCATTTCTCTGATTATTAGTGATTATGAACACTTTCTCATATATTCATTGATTTGCTCAATTTCCTCTGTTGAGAAGTTTCTATTTAGCCCTTTGGTCCATTTATTGATTGGATTGTTTGTGTTTTTGGTATTAAGTTTTTGAGTGCTTTGTAAATTTTGGATATCAGTTCCCAGTTGGAGGAATCACAGGCCATGATTATCTCCCATTCTGTTGGTTGTCTTTTGACAATTTTGACCAACTCCTTGGCTGTGCAGAAGCTTTTTAATTTAATGACATCCCACTCATTGATTGTCAACTTTAATTCTTTCACTTTCGCAGCCTTGTTGAGAAAGTCTTTGCCTACTCCAAAGTGCTAGAGTGTTGGTCCTAATTTTTCTTCTAGCAGTTGTATGGTAGATGGTTTCATTCCTAGTTCCTTTGATCCATTTTGATTTGATTTTTGTGCATGGTGAGAGGTAAGGATCTAATTTCAACTTCCTGCAAACGCCTGTCCAGTTTGTCCAGCACCATTTGTTGAATAAGCTGTCTCTCCTCCGAGTTATATTTTGACCTCTTTGTCAAAGATCTGATGTTTAAAGATTTCTGGGTTTGTCTCATGGACTTCTATTCTATCCCATTGGTCTTCATTCCTATTTTGATACCAGTACCATGCTGTTTTTATTACTACAGCTCTATAGTATAGTGTTAGACCTGGTATTGCAAATCCACCTGTTTCGTTGTTCTTGCTTAGTAGTGTTTTGGCTATTCTGGGTTTCTTCTTGTTCCAAATGAATTTGAGAATTGCTTTTTCTATATCTGTAAAGAATGACATTGGTATCTTGATGGAGATTGCATTCAATTTATATAGTGCTTTTGGCAGAGTGCCCATTTTAATTATATTAATTCTACCTAACCAAGAGCATGGAAAATTTTTCCATCTTCTTAGATCTTCAATTTCTTTCTTCAATGTTCAATAATTCTCATTATAGAGGTCTTTTATTTCCCTTATTAGATTAATTCCCAAGTATTTTATTCTTTTTGAGGATACTGTGAATGGGACCTATTTCCTGATTTCTTCTATATTATTAGCATACAGGAAAGCTATTGATTTATGGGTGTTGATATTGTAGCCTGCTACTTTGTTGAATCTGTTTATAAGCTCAAGCAGTTTTCTGGTGGAGTTTTTTGGATCTTCCAGATATAGAATCAGCAAAAAGGGATAGTTTGAGTTTTTCTCTTCCTATTCTTATCCCTTTGATTTCCTTCTATTGCCTTATTGGTCTGGCTAGGGTCTCGAGAACTATATTGAATAAAAGTGGTGAGAGCAGATAGCCTTGTCTTGTTTCCGAGTTTAGTGGAAATATTTTCAGCTTTTCTGTTTAGTATTATTCCAGCTGAGGGTTTAGCATATATGGCCTTTACATAGTTAAGATAAGTTCCTTTGATCCTTATCTTCTCTAGAGTTTTGGGTG
>PVKS010038534.1:0-17858 GCA_004027875.1 Aplodontia rufa
CTTTCAATCCAAGCTGTCCATGCTTCTATTTTGGTGATATAATTAGGTTTAAAATGTTTTGGGGTCTCTTATTGTTGGCATTCACCCCATTCACAGAAACCACAAGCATAAATATCGTTGGGCTTCTTTACCTGATGCTGAGATACTTGAGGGTCAATTCCCTCAAAGCACTATGGTTTCTCCAAGACAATCTGTAAAGTACACCACTTACAGATCCATTTTCTGGCTGAATTGAGGCACCGCCAGTGCTTTTTCTGTGATATTATTGGGAAATTTTAAAGTCAAACTCACAACCGCGTCTTTAGTCCATGCTCCCCACAGAGAACCCTCAGTTTGATCTTTACTCAGAATATATTACTTAGCTTTAATATTTTTTGACATTTGAAGAGGTCAGATATCAAAACCAGCAAGCTCTGGTTCCCTTTTTAGAAAAGTCTTTTCACTGAAGTATATATCTTCTAACAGTAATATAAATAGTAGGAAGAAAACAGACAGTATCTTCAAAATTCTGACTGAAATAACTATTTTTCTGTTCTTTTTATGTGACTTATTTTTATTTAGTTTTTATTTGTTCAACATAGACTTACACATTGGAGAGAATGGTTGTTACATATTCATGCATACATGGATATTGACAGTGTCAGTTAAGGCTGATCCTATTCCAGGATCTCTCCCATTTTATCCATTCCCTGATCTCATGTCTCCTCTGTAATGCCCCCATGCTATGATTGGAAACAATATACATATATATTAATTTTTGAAATTTCTGAGTTTCTCTGCCTGCCTGAGTATAGTCAGGCTTCTCATGGAATCAAGATTTCCCGCTGTATTGATGATCCCCCTTACCCCTCCTCCTCTCTGCCTCCCTCCCTTCTCTCCCCACCTTCATAGTTATGGTTCCCCCAGCTTATGTGAAATTTCAACTTTGGTGAGTTTGTTTCTTAAACTTAGCTAACTTTCATCCTATTGCTGATTCTAGCTCTTTTGGGAAAATACCCAGGAGTGGGATAGCTGGTTTGTAAAGTGGTTCCAAAAACCTAGTTTTTTGAGGAGTCTTCACACTGCTTTCCACAGTGGCTGTACAAGTCTGCAGTCCCACCAGCAGTGTGTTAGTGTTCCTTTCTCCCCATAAACCCTCCAGCATTTGTTATTATTCATAGTCTTCGTTTTTTGCCACTCTGACTGGAGTGAGATGGAATCTCAGTGAAGTTTTGATTTGTATTTCTCTGACTTCTAGTGATGTAGAATGTTTTCTCATATATTTATCAGCTTGTTGGACTTCCTCTGTTGAGAAGTGTCTGTTTACTTCCCTAGCCCATTTATTGATTGGATTATTTGTAGTTTTGGTGTTCAGTTTTTTGAGTTCTTTGTATATTCTGGATATTAGTCCCCTGTCAGAGGCATAGCAGGCAATGATTTTCTCACATTCTGTAGGTTCTTTCTTGACACTATTGACCAAGTCTTTAGCTTTGCAGAGCTTTTCAGTTTAATTGCATCCCACTCATTGATTCTTGGCTTTATTTCTTGTGCTATGGGAGTTATGTTAAGGAAGGAGGTGCCTACACTGATGTGATGGAGTGTTGATCCTATTTTTTTCTTGTAGCAATTGTATAGTTGCTGGTTTAATTCCTAATTCTTTGATCCATTTTAACTTGATTTTTGTGCAGCGTGAGAGATAAGGATCCAATTTCAATTGTCTGCATATGGCTGTTCAGTCCATCCAACACCATTTGTTGAACAGGCTATCTTTTCTCTATTCTATACTTTTGCCCCCTTTGTTCAATATCAGATGGTTAATGACTTGTGGGTTTGTCTCAGTATCTTCTATTCTGTTCCATTGGTATTCATGTCTATTTTGATACCAATAACACACTATTTTGTTACCATAGCCCTATAATATGATTTCAGGTCAGGTATTGTGACATGTCTTGTTTCACCTTTCTTGGTTAGTAATGTTTTGGTTTTTCTGGGTTTCTTGTTATTCCAAATGAAATTGAATGTCATTGGTATCTTGATGGGGATTGCATTGAATCTGTACAGGGGTGTAGGCAGAATAACCATTTTAATTATCTTGATTCTGCCTAATCAAGAACCTGTAATGTTTTCCCATCTTCTCAGGTCTTCTTTAATTTCTTTTTTTAATGTTTGATAGTTTACATTGTAGAGGACTTTTAAATCCTTTGTTAGACTAATGCCCAAATATTTTATTCTTTTTGAGATTATTGTGATGGATTTCCTGATTTCTTCTTCCGGAGAATTGGTGCTGGAGTATAGGAAAACTATTGATTTATGAGTGTTGATCTTGTAACCAGACACTTTGATAAATTCATTTTTAAGTTCTAAAGGTTTTCTGATAGAACTGTTCAGGTTTTGTAGGTATAGGATCATGTTGTCAGCAAGTAGAGATTGCTTGATTTCCTCTTTTCCTAGTCGAATTCCTTTAATTTCCTTCTCTTGTCCAATAGCTCTGGCCAGGGTTTTGAGGAGTATATTGAATAAGAGTGGTGAGAGTGGCAAGCCTTGTCTTGTGCTCAAATTTAGCAGGAATGGTTTCACCATTAAATATAATTGTGGTTGTGGGTTTGTCAAAAATGGATTTTACAGAATTAAAGTATGTTCCTTTGATCCCTATCTTCCCCAGAATTTTGAGCATTAATGGCTATTGAATTTTATCAAAGGCTTTTTATGCATCAATTGAGATGATCACATGGTTTTTGTCTTTAATTCTGTTTAAGTGATGAATCACATTTATTAGCTTGCATTTGTTGATCAACCTTGAATTCCTGGAATGAAGCCCACTTGATTGTGATGTATTATCTTTTTGATGTGCTTTTCAATGTGGTTTGCTAGAATCTTTTTTAGGATTTTGTGTCTATATTCATCAGGGAAATTGATTTGTAGTTTTCTTGATGTATCTTTATTGGAGTTTGGTATCAGGGTTATATTTGCCTCATAAAAAGTATTTGGGAGGGTCCTGTCCCTTCCAATTTCATTGAATAGCCTACTAAGGAGAGATGTTATTTCCTCTGTAAAGGGTTAGTAGAACTCTGCTGAGAATCCATCAGGTGCTGGGCTTTTGTTTTCGGAAGGCATTTGATTGCTGTTTCAATATTGCTACCTGAGACTGGTTTGTTTGGATTTTCACTGTTCACCTGTGTTAACTTGGGAATATTGTATGTGGCTAGGTATTTGTCTTTGTCTTCTGGATTATCAAATTTGCAAGAGTATAGTTTTTGAAATAAATTCTGATAATCCTCTAGATTTTGGTTGAGTCAGTGGTGATGTCTCCAATTTTGTCTTCGAGTTTGTTGATTTGCTTCACTTCATTCTTCCTTTTGGTGAGGTTGGCTAGTGGTTTGTCAATTTTATTTAATTTTTCAAAGAACTAACTCTTTGTTTTGTTGATTCTTTGTATTGTTTTATTTGTTCTCAATTTCATTGAGTTCAGCTCTGATGTTGGTTATTTCCTGTGTTCTACTGAATTTGGGATTGGATTGTTCCTCTTTTTATAGGGATTTGAGTTACAGCATAAGTGTATTTATTTGGGCTTTCTTCTGATTTTTTTTTAAGTAAGAAGGACAGAGAGAGAGAGAGAGAGAGAGGGAGACAAAGAGAATCAATTTTTATTTAGTTTTTTCACATGGCTTTCGATGCTCTGACACTTAGTTGTGTACGTGGGTGCTGGAATTTGAACCCGTGTACTTGTGCATGCCAGGCAAGCGCCGTAACTACTGAGCCACTGCTCCAGCCCCCCTCTCCTGATTTTTTATTAAGGCACTTAGAGATATAAATTTACCTCTTAAGAAGACTTTCATACTGTCCCAGAGATTTTGATATGTTGTGTCATCATTCTAATTCATTTCCAGGAATTTCTTGATTTCTGTTCTCATTTTATCTTTGAACAATTCTTCATTTAAGAGGGTTTTATTCAATCTCCAAATATCTATGTACATTCTGTTGTTTTTCTTGCTGTTAATTGCTAATATCATACTGTTGTGGTCTGACAGAATAAACTCAGTCGATTTGGGATGGAATATTCTGTAAATATCTGTTAAGTCCAATTGATTGATAAGAGTTGTTTAAGTTTGGTATGTCTTTATTGATTGTCTTGATTTAATGATCTATTGTTGATAATGGTGTATTAAACTGCCCCAGCATTACTGAGTTGAAGCTGATAATTGGTTTAATGTCCTTGAGTATTTTTTTCACATATTTCAAAGGGTTGTGATTGGAGACATAAATGTCAGCCATTGTTATATCTTCCAGATATATTGTTCCTTTTACTATGATGTAGTGACCATTTTTATACCTCCTAACTAATTTTGGTCAAAATTATCTTTGTTGGATACAGGTATTACAACACTGGCTTGCTTTCTTGGTCCGTATGCGTGGTAGGCCTTTTTTTTTTTTCAATCTTTTACTTTCAATCTGTATCTATTTTTGGCTTTGAAGTGTGTGTCTCCTGTAAGCACAGCATATTGTTGGATTTTGTTTTTTGATCTAGTCTGCTAATCTGTATCTTTTGATTGGGGCATTAAGTCCAATCACATTCAGTGATAGATATGTGATTTTGGATCCCTGGCATCACGATCTTTGCTATGTATTGTGCCGTCGTGGATATCTTTTAGTGAGTTATGTTTTTATTGACTTTCCTCTGTTTATGGGGTTTGGGAGTTGTTAACTAGCTCTTCTGTTGGAAGTTTGTCTTTGAATGTTTCCTGTAGAGTTGGTTTTGGGTTCATGTATGTTACCAGTTTGTTCTTATCATGGAAGTATTCTGTTTCCCCATCAAATCTAAAGCTGAGTTTTGCATGGTATAGCGTCTTTGGTTGGAAATTATTTTCTTTCAATATTTTAAAAATATCATACCATGCTCCCCTGGTCTTTATTGTCTGATCTGAAAAATCCACAGTAGACCTTATTGATTTGCCTCTGAATGTGATTTGGTGTTTTTCTGTTACTGCTTTCAAAATTCTTTGCTTGATTTATCTGTTATTCATTTAGTATATAATGTGTCTGAATTATATGGTGTGTCTGAATGAGTTTCTCATTTGGTTAGGATTATTTGGTGTCTATAGGCCTCTTAAATTTGAATTTCTGGATCAATCCTGATATAGGGGAAATTTTCTTTGGCTACCTCATTGAGAAGATTCTTTATGCCATTCATTTATTTTTCTATGTTCTCCCCTATCCCAACAACTCTCATGTTATTTCTTCTGATCTTGTCCCATACTTTCTGGAAGTTGTGATCATGCTTAGTAAGTTTTTTATTTTCTTATCTATCCTCCTTGCATTCATGTTTACTCAGCCTGTCCTCATTATCTGATGTTCATTCTTCTAGAGCTGAAGTGCTATTTTCTACTGAGTTACTCTGATGTTAATATATTCCATTGAGTTTTCAATTTGTTTGACTATGTTTTTCAATTCTAAGAGCTCTGCCATGTATCTTTTCAGAATGTCTAGCTCTTTATCGAAGTGATCTCTCAGCTCCTGAAATTTCTCTCTTATTTTCTTCCTTAAGTCTTCTTTTAATTTTTTGATTGTTTTAATAATTAGATTTTTTATATTTTTTCTAGGTTTTCATCCATGACCATATCCATGGACTCTTTGGCTGGGGATTTGTGGGTTTGAGGAGGAGAATTGCTTCCCTTTTTCTTCATTTTTGTGGTGGGAGAGTGGGCCCTGTTAGCCCTCTTTGGTTATTTTATTTTGTGGATGTTGACGAGTTGTGGGGTTTTTGTCTCTTCAGTAACTTGGGCTGGGTGCAATTTGGCAAGTTGATATTAACAGCAGGCTCCCCAATCTACGGTTAATTATTGACCTTCACAATTTCTAATACTTCGCTTAGACATGTCTCCTTTTATCCTAAAAACAAACTTTGGATTCTTAATTATTACCATTTTATTGAAATATAGAGCCATAAAGCAAATAGAGATGTCAAAGCAAATTTCTCAGGATGTACATGCAACAGTTGTGGAAGAGTGTGAGCTTTTGACAGTTATAGTGCCAAGAAAAGTACCTCCACATCACAGACAGCAGACTTCCTTGTTGTCCCATTCCCTTCTTTGACATACTCAGAAATCCTTCAGTAAGATGGGTTGCCCTCTTCCTTCCCAAAAAGGAAATCGTTCAGTGTTAGACACATAATTTTAGAAATAGGAATAAGATCTTCAATGTGTGTGTAAGTGACTTTGTTACCTGGTAGATGAACATAAGATAGAAAGACCTGTGGAGTAAAGAACTAAATTCATGTGACTAGGGCATGAATTACCTTTACCTTTGCGAAAGATGGGCACAATTTCATGGGAACCCATGTTTGACCAAAGTCTTGCTTACAATCATACTGCATAACTCAAGAACATTGAGAGAATATAGACATGTTTTCTTCTCAAACAGTGATGTTTAAGAGAAAATTGTTATGTGGTACTGTCAGCTCTAAAATTAAGTATATGTATATATACATATACATATACACAGAAAGAACTAAACAAAGATTGTTAAAATTATTTGAATTTTCAGATTTTTCAGAAAGTGAAATAGATGGGCCTGAAGCTTCTCAATTTAGTGTACCATATTAAAAGCGAAATGATATTACTGGTGGAAATCATTTGGTGCAAATTCAATTTTATTTAAGTTTTTTCAGAGTATGTTTACAAGAATGTATGTATAAAATTACATTGAATAGCACAATATGCATTTACTCAACGTGTTCATGGAATTCTTTATCTTGGCACTTGTGCATCAGGTGTGGATGTACAAATTCCACCAATACTAAAACACGTGGTTTTAAATATATGAAAACTGCATGACAGTTTGAAATATTTTATAGACCTCAAAGTAGATAATGAATATGAAAACAAGGTAAAGTTACCATTCTTAGTAAGCCTGGAACTTTATTACCCACTCCCTCAACCCCAAGAACAGTTAAATAATTTTTTTCTTACAGATAAAACGATTTGTGCTGTCACAGACTTCTTGCAAAATATTTTTCCCTTTCCCTGGATTGTGTATTACGCACATCTTTGGATTTAAAATTTCAGATGATGGAAATCTATAACAACAAAAAAAGAAAATGTTAAAAGAAAAGAAGAAATGAGAATTTTCAGGGATGTCATTTTTATTAAATGATAGAAATTTTTTAGATTTTTTAACAGAGAGAGAGATAATCATTTTTATTTATTTTTCATCTGGTTTTCATTGCTCTGACACTTAGCTGTGTATGTGGTGCTGGGGTTCAAACCTGGGACCTCACTTATACCAGGCAAGCACTCTAAACACCAAGCCACTGCTCCATCCCCATGACAGAACTTTTAAAAGCATTTGAGTAACATTTTAACAAACTATTCTTTTTTCTTTCAATAACCACAATTATGATTACAGCATAGAATTCTACACAAAACTCAGTTATTCTGTCAGAATCAGTAGATTAAGTCTAGGGTTTTTAGCATTTTTTTGTTTTGTTCTGTTGTTATAAATGGTTTGGATGTGTGATATTTTACTTCTATTTTGATTAAGAAGTATTTGTTGACCTAATCTAGAAAAACAAGCTAAAACATTAGCCTTGTCATTGTATGATTATACGAATACCACCTATGAATGAAAGTTACATTTGAAAATAACAGAAAATAATCCGAGAATATTTGAAACACAGGAGGGTGCTAATAAAATTGGGTTTATCAGATTAAAAGAAAATGATAGATACATTGTTTCTCTGTACTGCTGTGTACATGTGAGCATCTGCGCCTACGTGTGTACTTCCATGTGTTGTACTAAGGTGTAGAAAAGGAGCAGATCTCAATGTCAGTACACTAACTTTCACGGCATGTAAGATTAAGCTTGAGTGTTCTGAGTATAGCTGTGATTGTGTCTTTTCTCTTATGCATATTCATGCCCTACACAAGTTATTTTAGTTACAATACCCTTGGATGTGACCTTCCATCGTCAGAACTAAGGATAAATTCACAATAAAAAAAAAAAAAGAAAGCCTTAATGACCAGAAACTTACAGATCCTGGTTGAAAGAAGAGCCGTCTTCCCATAACCAGACCGCGTGTTCTTCACTATAATAGAGTCCAATCCAGTAAAATAATTGAGACGAGTTCATAAAACCCTACTTCAAGACAGAGACAAGCATATTAGCTAAATGTGAACCTACTCTGGGAATAACATACTTTTAAGAAAGTTATTACTCAGAATAAGATTAAGCCTGTCCAACACATAATCTGAAATAATTTTTAGCATCTAATTTATAGCCTCAAATTTCTCAGTTATTAGTTCTATTCATTTATGAGGAAAAAACCACTACAAAATTTCACTTCTTAAAGGAGTAGAAAAGCATTATAAATGGACTTAAGAGTTCTCATATAACCCTTCCTTCACAGGGAAACAATGATCAAATTTGATTCCAAATTTGCAGTAGCTTGAAGGATAAATCTCATGTATACAACCTTCTCACACTATTCTCAGCACAGGCCCTGCATGTCCCTGGAGAATTTCTTCATTCTTTGGTAAGAATTTGGTAGTTTTTATGACCACACACTCCACTACTGGTTCTATATTACATTCCAGAAAGATGACAAAAGCTATATAATTATAAAAGAAATTATACATTATCCTGGAAGAGCTCAAAATTTTAAAGTCACTTTGTTCTTTGATTAAAATGTGTAAAAATAATTATCTATTTTTCCTTCTTTGATTTCTCCCTGAAGAGTTTCTGGTATTTATGGCTATGATATAAATCTTTGAAGAATTTATATAGATTTTAAATATTGTTTCTAGCTTGAAATTGATAGATCACTGTTTCAAATATAACCATTCATTTACTGATTAAAAACTTAAGTAAAAGTATTTAGCTTACTTAGCATATTTTATAGGTCAAATAAAATGTAGGAAAACAAAAATTAAATACATGCCAATTCATCTCTGCTTTGGAGCTGAAGAAGGCTGGAATTCTGAGAAGCACAGTATTTCTTACTTTCATGCCAAGTCGTTGCATTTTCAGAAATGAAATAACAGTTGCACTGATACCCAATCCACTTTTCTTGGCAATAACAGCAGTCAGAGACTAAGAAAAAGCAAAATACAACTGATGATATCAAAGATTTAAAATTTTTTCAATGATCTTTATTCATTTAAAAATGTGCTGTTTATTCTTTTTTTCCTACAAATATTATTTGAGAACCTTTATATAAACCACAGCTCAAGGGACTATTAACACAAACAAACCAGACTATTTTTCCTATTCATAAGATTCACAAATGATACATCTTCTATGGTTTGAATCTGAAATATCCCCCAAAAGCCCATGTGTGAGAGAGTTGGTTGCCTGCTTGGTGCTATCAGGAGGTGATGGGACCTTTAAGATGCGGGGCCTAGTGGGAACATTTAGGTCATTGGGGGTGTGCCTTTGAAGGGGATAGTGGGCCCCCTCCTCTTTCTACTTTCTGGCCCTGAGATGAGTGGTTCTCTCCCATCACATGCTTCCACTTTGATGTGATTGACAACTTGCCAGAGGACCAAAAACATCAGGGCCAACCAGTCATGTACTGAAACCTCTGAAACCATAAGCCAAAATAAATTTCTTATCTGTATGATTGTCTCAGATATTTGTTACAGTTGCAGAAAGCTGATTAAGCACATATACTTGTGTAATTTAATCATTCTACATAGAGAACAGTGAAGTGTGATTATCCTGTAGTCAGTAAGCAAACTTGTGCAATATCCCATCATGCATCTGTATGTGAAAAACACGGCAGTGTCTATTGAATCCTTTATCAATCGTAAGATTTGGAAAGAATGGAACCTACCTTCCTGGAGTTCTGCAATGGATTCTGAAGAGAATGTTGGTTGGATATTTTGTTTAGTATATGCTGTAAAAAATGGTTAAGGATTTGCTTATTCAGGTATGGTTTATGCAATAGTAAAAGATTACAAATAAGTAAAATGAAATTTTACTATTAATTAAATGATATAATTGCAATTTTGATCTTTATGTAGACTTGCCTAGAAAAACTTACAATTTTTCAACAAAATTCCCAAAGTAGCCATCAACAAAAGGCATATTACTCCGAAGGTCCCAGAAATCAACCTCCACAGAGTGACTTGAGAAACTGTTAAAAAAATGTATATGGTCATGATTTAAAGAGCAAACCAGGAAATGAAGTTCAGAAGAACAGAAACCAATGAGGATGAATCCAAAAAGGTCATTTCATAACACCAACATCTTGCCAATGAAACATTAGAAAATGAAGTCGTTCCATTTATAACACCATGCATTACCAGCATTTTTAGGTAATGTACTATATCCTTCAGTAAAATAATTTCCAGGGGATTTAGAATCAGCACATTATAGTGACACAGCAATATCTATGTTCATAGCAGCTCAATTTACTATTGCTAGACTATGGAAACAACCCAGATGTCCCTCACTGGAAGAATGGATCCAAAAACTGTGGTACATTTATACCATGGAATTTTACACAGCAATTAGAAACAATGATATTGCAGCCTTTGAAGGTAAATGGATGGCTATGGAAGAAATTATGCTGAGTAAAATCAGCTTAACCCAGAGAACTAATGGTCGGTTGTCTCCACTCATCTGTGGAGGTGGGGACTAGACCCTGGCCAGTGAGAAAGTTGGTCTATTAGCATGTGTTAAATCCAGATAAGATGTAATGCTATACAACATAATCCTTTTTTAGAGATATTGTGGGAAGGGAAAGGGAGGGATAAGGATGGGTAATTGGGGGGCACTCCTGGGGGTAATTGTAATATCCAGAATCTATACACATTTTATATTATTTTGTTAAAAACTTGTATGGGTATTCAAAATTAAAAAAAAAACCTTAGCACTATATACACAACTGTCAGAGGAGCAAAGGCCAGGTGAAAAAAATAAATAAAATTGATTTCTCTTTTAAAAAAAAGATTAATTACTGTTTATTTGTGATTCATGACTCATTTGGCTTCTATTTGTTTGAGAAAGGTAGGCAGAGTGATGGAGGAAATGTGAGATGCTGTGCAGGGCAGATCACTGCTTCTGTTTTCTTGATGTATAGGCCCACGTGAGAAAGGTGGCCTTTCTGAAATCATTTATTTGCTTGGATGCCTTGCATTGAAGATTAAAACTTAATCTTTAAGAGCCAAAAAAAAAAAATTCACGCATGTTTTTTTTCCTATGAGTTCTATCTGAGTAAAGTAGATTTACCACTTATTTTTTAATTGGCAAAGAAGCTGATCCATCTGCAGTAAGAGGAGATCAACAGGCATCAAATTGTGTTTGATGGGCTTGCGTAACAGACATTTACTGGTTTTCTCTCAACAAAATCACAAGATATATAATACAGCTCCCATTAGATGATGAGAAAAAAAGGTATCAAAGCTAATAAGTACCCAAAATAGAAATCAAACGGAAGTTTGGGTTCAAGTCTTTCATTTACCGTGTTCGGTCACTTCACAATAACACACTAGGGACTGTGCCCCTCCCTAAGCAGGATCTGCTCTGATGACTATGTTTGTGGAGGTATTATAGGTAAGCTTACATGGGAGCATTCCGGATCTGTGTGGTAAGTGATTGCACAAGCACTGTGTGGGTTGGAGGCCTGAGTTTACTTCAGAGCACTCTGAATTATGATACATAGGTGACTTTTTCTTTATGCTTTTCAAAAATTTCCTCAAATTCAAAATTTGTTTCTTATAGGCTTTTGTTCTAAAACATGTTAACATTAATAGATTCTGGATTAAATTAGAATACTGTCAAAGAGTGATGTTGTCTATAATAACAGAAAAATTTGTCAATCTATGCATCATTTCTAGATGTCACAGGACAAATATTAAATTAAGAAATTTTGAAGCACTGTGTCAAAAAGATCTGACATTCTCCATTTCTATGCTAGAAATGTGATTCACAATTTAACCAATTAAGTTCAGATTTTATTCAAAATTTAAAGGCATCCCTATCAGAAGTCACTTTTTAATTGTTGGAAAGCATTTACAAAAGATTTCTGCATCTCAAAATCATGCTTAATTTGCAAAATGAAGAATCAGGAAAATAAAAATGGAACCTTTATAAAAGGCTAATACATAGAAACCCTAAAAATATCCACTCTTAGTTATGTACTTTTTAAAATTTTAAAGAACTTCCCTGAAATTAACTAATATATATGATGCCTTTTCTGGTTATTTTTCATTTTTTAAATTTTATGACAGGACCACACGTACCTGCCATGAGAAAAGATATTCCAGAGTCGGTGGAGAGAAGACACGATGTGTGCTGACTTAGGAAGAACAGGGTTGGATCATGAAGCTGATCAGGAGGCTGAGGATGAAGAATTCAAACATAAAAATGAAAGAAAATTTGTGTATTGAAATGGTATTCATGATTGGTGAGAAGCATATGTGTAGTACAAATAAGAAGCAGTAAAACCACAAGCTTCTAGAGGTTCTAGGAACCACAATACAGGAACCTCTCACTGTGTTTTGTAATGTCAACACTTGGACCAGAACAGAAGGTGAAGAGAGGATTTTTTTCAAAGTTTGCACCGCAGAGTTATTTTTAAAAATTATTTGGAAAATGGAGGAAAACATGTACGAACCAGTGGCAAACTTCTTTAGTATAATAAAATCGCACACTGAACCTTCCTCTTTTAGTAATAACATTTGTTACTGACCTTTTGCTGTGTACATTTAAAGCATGTAGCTTTAAACTTGACTTTTGAAAATTCTTTAAAATTAATTATTGAAAATGGCTAGATAATGAAGACATAAAAACAGTCATTTTAGCAGTAAGTGAACAGATCTAGTAGAGCTGAGTGATTTGCTCAAGGTCTTTGGAGCACACATGCAATATATTTCAAGTCAAGCCCATCTCTTGGTACTTATATATTTTGTAGATATTAATTTCTTTTCTTTAGCACAGACTGGTATTTCCATGTCTCATTATGCTTCTGCCTCATAAATCCTGCCACTGCAGCAAAGTTCAAAAAGGCAGAACTGAGTTTCTTCCCGCTACTGCCCTATGAACACACGCATGTGCACATACAAAACACACATGCACATACCTGAGCCATAAAACTGCCTCAGCTGGTCTAAACCAACATGCCAGCGCCTCATTCACATGAGGCTTATGCATTCCTTTCAATGTGGCTGACATCCCCTGAAAGGACTTTGAATATGACTTCTTGCTCTATAATCCTTATTTTTACTAATATACTGATAATTATTTATTGTGGTTTCTCATTCAGACTGTATACTAATACTTCACTTTTTTGCCCTCAGAGGAGTAACCTTATTCATGAGAATTTCAAATGTGGAATAGACATGGTGGAATAAGAGTCTCAAGAGCAGGGACCTTGGGGCTGGAGTGGTGGCTCTGCGGTTATGGCGCTTGCCTGGCATGTGCAAGTACGTGAGTTTCAACCCCCAGCACCACGTACACAACGAAGTCTTGGAGCAACGGAAGCCATGTGAAAAACTAAATAAAATTGATTCTCTGTGTCTCTCTCTCTCACTGTCCCCTCTTTCTAAAAAAAAAAAAAGCAGGGACCTTGATCTATGATTGATTGCCAAGGGACACCAACTGCCTGCCATTCATCCCTGCACAAAATCAGACTCTCACATCAGGTTTTTTATGTTTTGTATGACTTATTTTTAAGCATTACAATATTACTATATATTCATTTTATTATAAGAGAGAGATTTTCAACCAAAAACAAAACAAAACAAAACAAATACCAAAAATAAAGGCTGTGATTTGATTTCTATTTCCACGAAGTCAAAAGTTATTCATCTGTTTAATTTGCATTGTTTTCATACCACTGATTTCACTGAAACACCAAAATTATTAAAATATAAATCATTACCAGAAAGTACAGTCATTAAAATCCCTCCATTCAGATTTTATGCAAATCCTAGTGGAGAGAAGTAATTTACCAATGATCCTTTGCTCGCTTGAGCTCTATTATTTTCCAGTTTTTGTGCAAGACTAGGCTGAATTAGCAGAAAGTTATCTAATTTTGCTCATTTTTTGTCTCCTACAAGATTTTCTTAACTATAAAGGAGTTTAGGATTTTGCGTTTAGTCTTTCTTTTGAGATGGTACTAATTTATGACAGGATTGAAGTAGAAACCATACTAAACTTCCAACACTAGCAGAATCACCTTTCAAAGATTTCAGAATCATACTCAGAGTTGTACTAGCGACTTTGCTTTTCCTTTTCATCTTAGTTCACTGATACAGAAGCAAAAATCCAGTAAAGACATGCTTGATTCAAGAACTACAGTCTCGAGATAAGATAACTGAATACACACTGGTACATGCATGTATTTTTAACCCTCCCTGTTATTCTTCCTGAATTGTCAATCCAGGTTGATTCTTTCTCATACCCAGGCAGTTAAATTGTTTTCATGCCACGATATTCCTACCACTCATCTTCATTTGCCTCAGAGTTTATCATTGCTCTGCCTGTATCCCTTGGGATATTTGGAGAACTCTGGAAAAATAGTATCAGCATCTCTGTTTCTATGGGATGTTTCTTCCCCTCTTAAAACCTCTGAAAGCCTTTCGGCTCTCATACATTGCAGTTCAAAAGTGTTGAATAATTACCACCAGGATGAACTTCAATCAATTAATCTCAGGATTTGGTATATAGTCCAGCAACACTGGCCCTAAGGCAAGGCAGTTCCGAATACTGGGCTTTGTCTTGTTTCCCAGAATCACTCCACAGTGTTAAGCTCTAGTTTACTCCAAGTAGCTAGGTTGAGAGTAAGAGAACATTTATTTTGTTCTGCTTTCCCCTTCCTGCTTTAGCACTCCCTTTCCTACCTTTATTTCATATACATACCAAATAAACTGCACTCAAAACGTTTCTCAGAGTCTGTTGCGGAAATATTTCAGGCTGAAACTCCACAGAAAGTTCAGCTTCATTATAGCTAAATTTGTTTTCGAAAAGTCATGTCTTCTTCCCAAAGACACATCTCCCTTTGCAGCTCCTCCCCTCCTCTAGTGTCCACTGAAAGTAACCACACCCTTTCTCTCTTGTAATTTCTTGTGCCCTTGTTTAAAGCAAGTGATGACTTCAATAACCAAAACTTCTTTCAAATTTGAGCAAAGACACGGGGAAAGAAACTAAAGTTCACTTAAGATAGGAATAGTGAAATCTTCTTGCTTCCTAGATATTCATAACTAAAATGCTGCAGAACATTTGAGCAGTACATGTTCCAATAGATCTGAAAGGGATATTTATTTTGATCTCACTACTTTTGACAAATGTGTATATGCAGTCACCAGGCTGTAAGTCACTCTCATTTTCAGAGGCAAGAAAGGCTACCTGAGAAAGAAGAAAAGGATTCTGAGCTGGTGACAGCTCTTTGTAAACTTGCTCATGATAAAACTGCTATGTAAAACTAGTAGGTTTTTCTTGGCAAAACCCTTATCTGTAGGATGTTTTTAGCAATATGCAATAGCTGTCTAAAATTATTTATGTTAAAAAAGGTAAAACTATAATTTAAGAGTTGATGGGACAAGGTTTCCTGGAAAATGTCATATAAGCTATAGAACCATCTGAGTGACAAATGGAGGTGTGTCATGACCAGAGGATTTATTTTGGATCTCAAAGCCACACATTATTTCAAGATGTCATGTGTTAATCTGTTACTCTGGCCTAGAGCATGTCCTAAAATGGAAAGCAAGGCCTTGAGTGGTCCATTGGCAGACCAGATGTTTTGTTTCACATCAAAGAAGCAGAACTTGGTGCTACTGACATGAGGAAACCAGGCTGTGGGAAGAGAGCATGTGCTGGGAGGTGCCCATGTGCCACTCACACCAGTTCTTCCCTTCATGTGGTCCTCAGTCACTATGAGAGTTAACTAAATGTCAAATGAGTACTAATACATTTCCTGCTTCAAAAGGATATTCTAATTGGGTTTCTTTTTGTTACCTGGAAATAATTTCCATTCAAAAGAGATAATATTCATAAAATTTAACATCTAGATGCCCTTGTTCTTTGCCATATTCAAGAATTTTTGTAAACCAATAAGAACTAACTAAATAAATAAAATATCCAGTGTGAATGCCCCAGAGTGACGTAAAAGAATATACCTGAACCTTTGTTTTGTTTAGATAAAAGAAGTGTGAGATTCATTCTTGGAAGCAAAAATAGCAAAATGGTTTCATATACCTTCACAGAGAAAGTACACAGAGATAGAAAATACAGAAAGGGAATAAGTTGTCCCTTGGGGAAAGACCCAGGTTAACACAAATGGAGAACAGAACTAATAATTTTCATCATAAGCCCTCTGTACTACAGAATTCTAAAACTTATGCATGTTTTGCTTTGTAAAAAAAAAAAGAGAATAGACAATCTGGGCATAGTGGCTCACATCTGTAAGCCCAGTGACTCTGGAGACTGAGCAGGAGCAAATTCAATGCCAACCTCGTCAACTTGGAGAGAAGCCCTAACAACTTAGTGAAACCCTGTCTCAAAAAAAAAAAAACAAAAACAAAAACAAAAAAAAACAAAAATAAAAAACAAAAACGGTGATCTGGGTATGCTGTTCAGTGGTAAAGCATCACACTACCTACAAAAAGAAAAGGGCAATTAAGCAAAATAAATCTTTAAGAAGCACAAGCACAATTCTTAACTCACTTTAGAGTTTAAATACTTTGAAAATACTTTGAAAGATAGTAAAAACCATTGTAGTTTGATAATCACATTCTTTGGAATGCAAGAAAAAAAATGAGACATTGTTTATTTTTACTTATAATGTAATGAGATGGTGAAATAGAATAATTTGTGCCTCAATTATATTATTAATGCTAGAAATAACTATAGAGTATAGGAAGGGGATCAAAAGGGAGGGAGGGCACTGGGAAGTGCTGGGGAATAAATCTATTGAACTTCATTATGTCCATGGGTGAATATAGCACAATGAATCTTAGTAGAGTAGAAATCAGGGGGAGAAAGAAGGGACAGGAAAGGGAAACTACTAAGGAATTAGATTGACCAAATTATGTTATATGCATGTGTAAGTATGGCATAACGAATAGCACTATTATGTATAATTATAATGCACAAATAAAGAGTAAATATGCTATCATATGCAAATAAAAATATCAATCCAAGCATCTTAAGATATTTCTATATCATTGTCATAAAAAGTGAGTTATATAATATTTTATGATATTTAGGGACAGTGTTTTCTGGTTTAATCAGGGAGAAAGAGGACCAGTTAGATTTGTGTTGCAATGCCTTTTTCCTAAGCTATCGGAGACCCTACTAATATCATGCTTTCTCTGCCTGACATGCTTGGAAGCTAATACTATAGCACCAGGTTGTTGCAAAAAGAAAAACCTTTATTCTGTGGCCAATAAAAAGGCCAGAAGCTCCAAGCTCCAATCCCTGTGGTTGGTAGTGCACGAGATTTATAGGAAGGGAGAACAGGATTGGATGGTGTAAATGGGGAGTTTCAAGTCTCCTTTGTGCAAGCATAGCTGGCCATCACACCTTTTCACAGGTTGCATATTGGGGGAAGTTATCATAGTCTCCACAAGGCATTCTGTGTTTATAACACCAAAATGTTATTGACCAAATGAGCTGGCTTCTTTAGCATCTGACCATTCTGGAAAAGCTGTTTCCAAACAGTCCTTGAGTGGACTCTGAACATTTTTCCTGAAAGCCAACTTAAGAACGCTGTTATTTAAGGAATTTATATCCAGGTGTGTCCAGGCCACAGCTGATTTAGCTACCTCAAGACTTCTCAACTCAAGGAAACTGTGGATAAGACCTTACAATGTCCTGTTGCTTGCATGGTCAGATAGCACAGGTTCTGAGTGCAGCCATAGAATGACACTCTTTCTTAAAAG
>PVKS010038535.1:0-17855 GCA_004027875.1 Aplodontia rufa
TGATTAATACTGAACTTGGTGTTGGGGGATATAAATGTTTATTCATGTGTATGTATTGGTGATTGGCTACTATTTTCTCTAAGTCTTCTTAATCCCTACTGCTGCCCCTATAAAATTGGGTTCCAAACAGGAAAATGTTTCATGATAGCAAGATAGACTCAGCCTCTGGAAAGTGAAGATAACCATGCCCCATACTAACCTCTTCCTCCCATGTACTCTGATAATCCCTAAATATAAGCATTTCTCTCTCACCATCACCCAAAGTCTTTACTCTTCCCGCATCCCATTCCAATGTTTTCCTTAGTCCTAATAGAATAACCTAATCCCCCCTAATCCCTTGTTCCTCTTTACTGGAAGGCAAGAGCGATTTTTTACCTCCCCAATTCACCTCCTTGATTTCCTAGTCATCCCTTCTCCCCACTTTCAGAAAGACCCTACTATTTGAAGAAATAGACACACTTCAAAACGGGCACTGGCTTGCTATCATAATTCGCTATGAGACCTCTCTCAAAGAAACCCATCACAAGGAAGCAAAGCTATAAGAAGCTCAAATTACTCCACCAAGAGCAACTTTCTTGAAGTACAAGTCACGCTCTTGGACTCAGAAAATGAGGAAAAGGGGAAATAACTCACTTCCTCAACCCCACAGCTCTCCACCAAAGGACCCCATAGCTGGAGCCCTAGATGAAAACCAAAGGCATTGTGTCAGCATTATGATTAGTAATTCAATTAAAGAGTTGAGAGAGGAAATAAGGAAAGAGAGCAGAGAGCAATTTCAAGAGATGAGAGACAACTTCTACAGGGAAATAAGGGATCAGTTCCAAGAGATGAAAGATAAGCTATACAAAGAAATAGACATTCTGAAAAGAGATGTAGCAGAGCTATCAGGATTGAAAAACACGGTTAATCAATTCAAATCTTCACTGGAAGATACCAACACCAGAGCTTACTCTACTGAAAATACAATATCAGCTCTCAAAGAACAAGTATCAGACAATGAGGATAGACTAAACAATGTAGAAATCAAAGAAGATAAGCAGGATAAATAGCTTATATAACATAATCAGAACTTCCAAGTAATATTTGATGAGATGAGGTGTAATAATTTGAGAATCATTGGCCTGGAGGAAAACTCTGACAGCAAACAAGAGGCTTAAAGAAACTTTTAAGCAAAATCATAAGTGAGAACTTCCCTCAATTTACTATCCATCTGGATTATCACATACAAGATGCTTATAGAACTCCAAATAGACCTAATCAACTAAGAAACTCGCCAAGATATATCATATACAAAATGAATAACACACAAATCAAGGAGAGAATTCTAAAAGCTGCTAGAGAAAAGCCCCAAATCACATTCAGAGGCAAACCGATTCGGATCACTATGGACTTTTCAGATCAAACAATGAAGGCCAGAAGAGCTTGGAACAATATCTTTCAAGGGTTAAAAAATAACAACTTTCAACCAAAGATAATATATCCGGCAAAACTCAGCATCAAATGTGAAGGGGAAATTAAATACTTCAACGATAAACTCAAGCTAGCAAGATACATGAACACAAATCCGGCTCTACAAAACATTCTCAAAGATGTTCTCCATTCAGAAGATAATGCCAATGATATGCTAAATCCTTAAACAAGGGCGAGTCAATAATCATACTATACAAAAACTGACTTTCAAGATGATTCAAAACTCTGTAATTGATACAAAGTCTGTGAATCGGCCTTCCATATCTATTCTATCCTTGAATGTCAATGGTCTCAATGTCCCAATTAAAAGACACAGACTGGCCCGCTGAATCAAAACACAAAAACCAACAATATGTTGCCTGCAAGAGACACATTTGACACTCAAAAATAGATACAGGCTGAAAGTGAAAGGATGGCAAAATGTCTACCAGGCCTGTGGCCCAAAAAAGCAAGCTGGTGTAGCGATTCTAATTTCTGACAAAACTAATTTCCAACTAAAACTAGTCAGAAAGGACAAAGAGGGTCACTTTATCATACTAAAAGGGACAGTTCACCAAGAAGATATAATGACAATTAACATTTATGCCCCCAGTTACAATCCCCCCCAATATATGGAAAAAATACTTAAGGACATTAATCCCGTCATTGATCTCAAAATAATAATCCTGGGGGACTTCAACACACCAGAATCAACTCTAGACAGATCATCAAAACAAAAAATCAATAAAGACATCTCCAATCTGAACTACTCTATTAATCAATCAGGCTTAACAGATATTTACAGAATATTCCATCCTAAGACAGCTGAATTTATCTTCTTCTCAGTGGCGCATGGATCCTTCTCTAAAATAGACCACATCCTAGTTCACTGGGATAATCTTAACAAATATAAAAAAGTGGATATAATCCCATATATTCTGTCAGATCATAATGCTATGATCCTAGCAATCAACAACAAGCGAAACAACAAAAACTATTCAAATACTTGGAAATTGAATAATTACCTCTTAAACAAAGGATGAGTAAAAGAGGAAATGAGAACAGAGATTAAGAAGTTTATCGAATTGAATGAGAATGAGGAAACAACATACCAAAACCTCAGGGACAGTAAGAAGGCTTTCTTAAGAGGTAAATTTATAGCACTGTGTGCATACATCAAAAATCTAGAAAGAGATCAGATAAATAGCCTTATGCTTCAACTCAAATGACTACAAAAGGAGGAACAGTCCAACCCTAATCTAACAGTAGATAGGAAATCACTAAAATCAGAGCTGAAATCAATGAAATGGAGAATAAAAAAGCTATTCAATCTACTAACAAATCTAAGAGTTGGTTCTTTGAAAGAGTTAACAAATTCGACAGACTCCTTGCCAACCTCACCAAAAGGAAGAATGAAATGAAGCAAATCAACAAAATCAGAGACAAAAATGGGGATATCACCACAGACTCATCCAAGATACAGAAAATTATCAGAACCTATTTTGAAAACTTATACTCTGCCAAGTTTGATAAACTGAAAGACATGGACAGGTTCTTGGACATGCAGGACATCCCCTCTTTATGACAGGAGTAGTTGAAAATCTCAAACAACCTATCACAGAAAGCAAAATTGAAGCAGCAATCAAAGTTCTCCCAAAAAAGAAAAGCCCAGGTCCGGATGGATATATGGCAGAATTCTACCAAGCCTTCACAGAAGAACTAACACCAATCCTCTACAAGCTCTTCCAGGAAATTGATAGAGCAGGATCACTCCCAAACACTTTTTATGAAGCAAACATTACACTGATCCCAAAGCCCAACAAAGAGACATCAAGGAAAGAAAACTACAGACCAATTTTCCCTGATGAACACTGATGCAAAAATCGTTAGTAAAATTTCAGCTAATCAGATACAAAAGCACATTAAAAAAATAATACATTATGATCAAGTGGGCTTCATTCCAGGAAAACAAGGATGGTTCAACATAGGCAAATCAATAAATATAATTCACCACTTAAACAGAATTAAAAACAAAAATCATATAATCATCTCAATTGATGCAGAGAAGGCATTTGATAAAATTCAACACCACTTTATGCTCAAAACTCTGGAAAAGACAGGGATCAAGGGAAGATACTTTAACTATGTCAGATCCATTTACGACAGACCCATAGCCAACATTATCCTCAATGGAGAAAAACTGAAAGCATTTCCACTGAATTCAGGTACTAGACAAGGCTGTCCACTTTCCCCACTTTTGTTCAATATAGTTCTTGAAACCCTTGCCAGAGCTATCAGGCAAGACAAGGAAACCAAGCATATTCCTATAGGAAAAGAGGAAGTTAAGTTATCTCTATTTGCTGATGACATGATTCTATACCTAGAAGACCCAATAACATCACCCAGAAAACTCATAGAGCTTATAGGTGATTTTAGCAAAGCAACTGGCTACAAGATCAACTCCAGGAAATCGCTTGCATTTCTTTACTCCAGCAACAAATCCGTAGAAGAAGAAATCAGGAAATCTCTCCCATTCACCATTGCTTCCAAAAAAATGAAATACTTGGGCATTAACCTTACAAAGGATGTTAAGGACCTCTACAAAGAAAACTATCAAACACTAAAAAAAGAAATTACAGAAGACCTGAGCAGATGGAAAAACATTCCGTGCTCAAGGATAGGCAGAATCAATGTAATAAAAATGGCCATTCTACCCAAGGCCCTATACAGATTTAATGCATCAAGAAACCAATAGCATTCTTCACAGATACAGGAAAAGCAATTCTCAAGTTCATATGGAATAACAGAAGACCCATATTAGCCAAAACATTACTCTACAGGAAGGAAGAAGCAGGGAGTATCTCAATCCCTGACCTGAAATTATACTACAGAGCCGTAGTAGCAAAAACAGCATGGTATTGGTATCAAAACAGAATCGAAGATCAGTGGAACAGAATAGAAGATCCTGAGACAAACACCCATATCCTTAACTATTTGATATTTGATAAAGGGGGCAAAAGCATAGTATGGAAGAAAGATAGTCTGTTCAACAAATGGTGTTGCTCAAATTGGACACACATGTGTAGACAACTGAAGCTGGATCCTCATCTTTCACCCTGCATAAAAATTAAATCAAAATGGGTCAAAGACCTGGATATTAAACCAACAACTTTAAACTTACTAGAAAAAGAAGTAGGGTCATCACTACACCATATAGGAGTCGGCAGCTATTTCCTTAACAAAACTCCCGTGGCTCAAGCTGTGAAGTCAAGAATAAATGAATGGGGTGCAATTAAACTAAAATGTTTTTGCACAGCTAAAGATCTAGTCAAGAGCATCAAGAGAGAACCTACAGAATGGGAGAAAACCTTTGCCTGCTACACCTCGGACAGAGAGCTAATATCCAGAATATACAGGGAACTAAAGAAACTAAACTCCAAACTCACAAATAGTCCAATCAATAAATGGGCTAAGGAACTCAAAAGGAACTTCTTTCCAGTGGAAATCCAGAAAGCCCATAAATATATGAGAAAATGCTCTACATCATTAGCTGTAAGGGAAATGCAAATCAAAACTTCAATGAGATACCACCTCACTCCTGTTAGAGTGGCAAAAATGAAAAATTCTAACAATAAAAGATGCTGGAGGGGCTGTGGGAAAAGAGGAACACTGTCACACTGCTGGTGGGACTGCAAACTGGTTCAGCCACTATGGAAAAGCAGTGTGGAGAATCCTCAAAAAATTAAGGATGGAACCACCCTATGATCCAGCTATCCCACTCCTGGGGATTTTCTCAAAAGTATTAGAATCAGCATATTATAGTGATGTGGCTTCCTCAATGTTTATAGTAGCTCAATTTACTATAGCTAGACTATGGAACCAACCCAGATGCTCAAGAGCCGAATGGTTTCTCTCATCTGTGGAAGCTAGAATACATGGGGAAGCAGTAGGTTAGACGGCTAACCTAACAATAACTTCAAATTGCATGATTCTCAGAGTAATAGGTGGATGGTTCCCTAGGATGCTTGAAGGCATTGGGAGGGGATGGGGAGGGGGGAAGGTATATGAAGAACTCATAGGAGACTGGAGAGTGGGAAGATGGGGGAACCATTTCAGAAGCAGATGTCATTCCTCCACAAGATACCCATTTAATGCAAGAGTTCTGGGGAAACTGCAACAGGTGAAACCCAAGGTGGTCATCCATGTTTTGGCATTACCCCTGAATAACAAAGTATATATACATTGGTTATTGATGGTTTGATAATGTTTCCCCTCAATTGTATGTCTATGTACTTCTAATAAAAAATGGTTATAATGAGAATAACATTAAAAAAATAAAGAACTGATACTGAGAGAAAAACTGATGGCTAAGAGTGGACACCATGGAAAATTTACTGGTGGAGCTGGGCTTGAGGTGTATCTTGAAGTAGAGGTAGGTTTAAAGTAAACAATTTGCATAATATTGGAGGGGCTGTAGGAAAAGAGAATTTCCTGTCTGTGTTAAAAAAAATGAGCTAGACAATTTACTATAGCTAAACTATGGAACCAACCCAGTTGCCCCTCATTGGACAAGTGGATTCAAAAGCTATGGTACATATACAAAATTGAATTCTACTCTGCTATTACAGAGAACGATATAATGACATTTGCAGCCAAATGTATCAAGATGGAAACAATTATGCTGAGTGAAATATCCCAAACTCAGAGATTCAAGGGCCGAATACTTTCTCTCATATATGGAAGCTAGAATACAATTGGAAACAGACTGAAAGTTGGCTAAGCTAATAATAACCTCAATATGGATGAATTTTTACATGAGCAGGGGAAACCATGCTTATGATGCTGGGGGATGAAGGGAGGTAGGAAGGGAGTGGGGGGTCAGATTGGGGGCATATCAAGGCAGTTGCAGAGAGGGAGTAGGGAAAACCTTCAACTTTCATGAGAAGCCCAGCTAACATGGGGGTAAGGTAGGGGAATCATGGGATTGGAGAGAACTCAAAGAGGGGAGATCATGAACCGGCACTGGTCTTGATTTGCTCTGTCAATATCCATGTGCTCATGAATGTGTGGCAAAGATTCCCTCCAATATGTAAGACTATGTTGAACAATAAAAAAAAAATGAGCTAGATATTGTAAAAATTTAAGTCTAGGGAAGATAGCCGACATAGCAAAAAAAAAAAATGTTGAGAAACATAGAATATGGAATAATCTATGAAGTTTGTTCAGGAAAATAATGGGAATAAAGTTATGGCATAGGAGACATAATGTGAATATACTTAAAGATTCAATAACTATAAGGAAGGCACTTTCTTTTCAATAATTTGAAGACATTAAAGCCTTTGGAAGTAGGGAGAGAGAGGCAGCATTGACAAATACATCATACAGGACTTGGTAAGAGAGGCTCATTCAAGGTGAGACATCTCATGAATAAAAGCCAATGTGTTTTCATTGGTTACTAGAGCTAAAGTAACCTCCCCAGTATCTGAAAGCATCCTCGTATGTGTTAATGTATCAGGTATTCATTTCCATTGGAATGTAAGATATAACCTATCCAGCACAGCAACTGGCCATGGCTAAACATCTGTTAAATGAATCAAAGAATCTTTTCATGGCTTCTCTTCTGAAAGGACAAAGGAGAAAGAATCATTCACATTGCTCTGGACGGAAGCTCAATTTGGCCATAATACCCTGTCTTCTTAGTATATTCCCTGGTCATTTACCTAGATGTGGGCTTTTTGTACAAACAGCAAACACAAGCCAAGTGGGTGAAACAGTCTTGTTATGGGATAGGCACTAAAGCTGGGGTGGTGTTGGATAAAGAAAATCGAATTTCAGTCATTTTTCTAAATCTGACAGGCATTTCATCTCGCTGGACCTTAATTTTATCATCAAAGGATAATTTTCAAGTCAGTATCAACCCCTAAAATCCCCAATTCTAATAAAGAAAGCAAGATCTAAAAAGTTGCAGTAGTTTGTGATTCTTCCTATTCCACCCTACTAAAAAAGCAAAAATGAACTGTTTCTTACACTTGAACAACAGTTCATGCCCCCAGGAAACTTTAAGCTCGTCTATTTTAAAAACAGGAATTTACAAATTCCCTTTTATCCTATCTGAAAGCTGAGGTTCACTCTATAGTTATTCTGAATTGTAGAATTTTTAGATCTGAGAGGAACTTTAGAAATTATCTAACCTAATCTGAAGAATTTACAAATGAAGGCACAGAGAAGTAGGGAAGCACAAAGAAGCCAGAAAAAAATTAAAGAAGTGGTAGGGATCAGATCACACAGCGTTTGTGAGTTGTATTAAATTTGGACTATATCCTATGTGAAATAGTAAGCTTTTTTAAGAATGAATTAATTGCATAGCATCTGTGTTTTTGGAAGAGCCCTCTAGCACAAGCTTAGGCAGTTAATGAGTGGCAGTTATAATAAGAACATTTCCAGACCCCTAGGTCCAAAATTTATGTTCTTTTTGGCCTAGGAATAATCTACAACTCAGATGCAGGATTTGCTCAGAAAAGAAATCCTCTCTTTTGTGTACTTCTCCCACATTAATGAGCTAACCCTACATTATACTTCAGAGGTTGCTAATGATATTTTTTAAAAGTCATGGACAGGGGCTGGAGTCGTGACTCAGCAGTGGGAGCACTTGCTTGGCAAACATGAGGTCCAGGGTTCAAACCTAGCACCTCATATACCACTAGGTGTTAGAGAAACAAAGGCCAGATGGAAAAGCAAATAAAATTGATTCTCTCTTTACAAAAAATAAATAAATAGTGTGATATGTTTCTTAGACTATAGCATTTATCTCAATTTTGCCCCATAAAAGCATTATATTAGCATGTTAATGAACACTAATACTTTTTGGCTCAGTCAATAAAAATCTGAAGTCACGCAGTCCAACTGCAAGGACTCCATATATTGAAGAATAATACAGATCAGTGCAGGTTATTGCTAAAAGTCTTGGCTCACCAGCTGTGAAATACTGACTGGGCAAAGTTGGCAAAGAGATCAATAACTTTATTCACAAACCAGGAAATAAGCTAAGTTCTAAGAAATGTAATTCTGGAAAGAGATTTGAGAGTAGCATTTGGAAAGATATGAGTAGTTTTAAAATTATAAAATTTGCAAGTATAAGTAGGCTACTCAGTGAAAATCAGTAAAGAATAAATTAAAATGTTATTTACAAATAAGCTAACATTGAAAGGAATTGCCAACAATTATACGCTTTAAAGTTGGTGACATCAACGAGTTTGTTTACCAATGATTAATTTTATGTATTAAAAAGTATATCCACCTGAATGGATGATTGAAATGTATGACTGAAACAAATAATTTTCCTTTTATATCTCCAAATAATAATCACAAATTTACTTTATTCATTTTTCATTCAGAATGAAAGCTATGGCATTATATTAGCTTTCTTGCTACTCTGAATACATTGTTCTTAGCTTTGGGACTCTTGAATGAAAAAAAATAGAGACAATCAGGAAAACTTGAGAAAGGAATGAGAAGAGTAAATTAATCAAAACAGAAAATAATACTGATGGGGAAAGATGAGAGAACTTGAAATTTTCAGAAGAGAAGAAATACATGTGTAGTTTATTCTTACAATATGTCCAGTAATGGGAGTTAGTATTAGTAAATATTATTTACTAACTTAGATGTTAGCAGCATATCAAATGTGGCATCTGACCTTGCTGTATTTGACTTGGTCATTCTCATAAGAGAATAAAAATAATAATAACAATGGTAATTGGAATTTATTAAGGACAACAAAGTCTTGCAGTCAAGGCGAATGTGATATTTAAGTATAGTACTAAGAAGAAGAAGAGTTATCCAGGTGAAATAGGAAAAAAGAACATTTCAAACAGGGGAACTATGTGGAAATGCTGGAAACTGAGATGATTTGGCATGTTTGAAGAATAACAAAATATTGAATGTGGCTAAGAAGGAGCTATTTTGTGTGGTCTTGTGAACTATGCGGGAGTCTGATATCATCCTTTCACCAGTGGCAATCCACTAAAGTTTTACTAATGGATTTTTAGTATACAATATCATCTTAGCACAATACAAAATTTAAAAGATCCAATAAATTATACAATGAAGGTAAATTTGATTCTCAGTCACCCAGTTCTCCCCTTCTTAATTCCTGAGATAATCACAGTTGTCAATTTCCTGTGTAACCTTCCAGATTTACAAGCATATGCATAGAGGTGTGTGGGTGCATACACATGCATGTGTGTTTCCTCTGAAAAGTATTCAGGAGGAGAATGATATGATAGAAATTGCTAAGCATGATCTCTCTTTTTTTTTCTTTTTCTATATTTTTTAAGAGAGAGGGACAGTGAGAAAGAAAGAATCAATTTTCTTTATTTTTTTCATGTGACTTTCATTGCTCCAACACTTTGTGTATGTGGTATTGGGGTTCAAACCCACATTTTCACGTATGCCAGGCAAGCACCATAACCATCAACCCACTGCTCCAAATTCAAGCACAATCTTTTTACTTGGGGAGTATAGGATGTATCAGAGAAGAGTAAAAATGGAGGCTAAGGGTAAATTCACTTAGTTCCAGTCCTTTTTTTTTTTTTTGGCAGTATAACTCAGAGAGAGTGTGGCAGATTAAAAGAAAAAAATACCAGATATAAAATTGCTTGCACTCTGGAGCTGATCAGATGCATGCAGATTACGGAAAGAAGCTCTCAAGGATGATATTCTCCTTTTGCGCCAGAACAACTTAGAGGGTCTCTACTAGAAGGAATTGGAGGGACGCATTTGTGTTATAAAGAAGCATAATTTCCAATATGTTGAATTTGAGGGATTTATGACATATCCAAATAAAACTTTCTAAAAGGCATGGGTCTATAGTTCACTCAGGAGATAGAAGTGGTTTGGTGATTAAAATTTGGGAGTCATAAGAAAAGAGAAGGTAATTAAAACTGTAGTGTTAAGTATAATCACTCAGGGAGAAGGGGGAAAACAAGGACAGGAAAAAAAAAAACAAAAACAAAAACACTGTCCAGAGAACCTGAATTTTTAAGGAGCAAATAAAGAAAAGAGACTGAGAAAGATTGCTCAGAGAGGTAACAGTAAGCTCAGCCACAGACAGAAGGGAGGTCTCAGCTCTGGCCTGCAGCCACCAGTCCACACCTGCCATGGAGTCCCACCAGAGCCAAAACCAGCAGCCTCTATGTTAACAGAACCAGATCTCAGGACCAGGGCCTTCAGGCATGGTAACCTCCCAGTTCCAAACTGCCCAGCCTCCCCACACATAGCCACCTAGATGTAGCCCATTCCTGCCAGGTTCAGATACATTGGGCCAATACCCATTGCCAAACATCCCAGGTCCTGTTGCTTGAATGAGGCAGGGGCCTCATTCAAGCCAAACACGAGACACCAGGTCCCACCAAAGAACCCTCAGCTGTGTTGCATCTACAAACTATCAGGCTGCAACACACCCCAAACAAATTTTGAATCGAGACTGTGGGGCCAAACAAGGTTACAGACTGAAGCAGCTTTTTGGAAGAAAGTAGTCATCAGAAGGATGGTGTCTGATCTGACCAGTTGACTTGCAAAGAAGTACTTCCAGACATGCTACTTTAACCCCAGGGAAACGCTATTCAAAGATCCAGAAGATTACTGAATTGAGGAATCAAAATTGAAAAGGTTCACTTCAAGGCCACAACTCCCAATCCAAGGAAAAAACAGACAGGGAGTGAGATGAAAACCTAGAAATAATTATCAATGATCTGATAATTAAAAGAAACAATGAACTAAAAGAAGAATTAATGAAGTAATTAATGAATTAATGAAGGGACTAAGGGTGATAATTCAAGAGATAAAAACTCTATTATCAAACAAATAGAAATACTGAAAAAGAAGTGACAGAGGTAAAAATCTTCTGTCAATCACATCAAAACAATGATGGAAAAATTTAATAATAGACTAACTTTTATAGAAAACAGAACCTCAGTTCTGCAAGAAAGAACGTCTGACAATGAAGATAGGATGAGTAAGCTTGAGTGCACGAATGACAAAAGAGAAAAAAACACAGAACAACAATTTTCAACATGTCTGGGATGAAATCAGAAGAAACAATTTAAGAGTAATTGGTATACAGGAAGACATCAAAACACAAAGGTATAAAGAATATTCTCAATGAAATAGTTAAAGAAAAATTTTGCCATATCAAAATAGAGTCTAAAATGCTCATCCAGGAAGCATACAAGACCCCCCAACAGGCCTATCAAATGAGAAATTCACTGAGATACATAATATTCAAAATGTATAACAAGGAAATCAAAAATGGAATATTGAATGGTTCAAGAGAAAAATGCCAAATCACATTCAGAGGCAAACCAATAAGGTTCACATCTGACCTTTCAGCTCAGACTCTAGAAGGAAGAAGATCATTTCAATCACTTAATGACCACAATATGCAGCCAAGAATAATCTACACACCAAAATTCAGCTCCAAATTTGATGGAGATATAAGAACATTTCATGATAAGCACAAACTTGCATAATTCATGAACAGAAATCTAGCATTACAAAGAATCCTCAAAGATAAACTCCAGATAGAAGAACAAACACTCCTCAAAAACCACAAAAAGGAAATTCAATAAAAGTGCACACTATCAAAAGACAACCAAGAAAGCACAGAACTCACTAAAAAATCATAGTGACTATGAACCATAACCAGAAGACTATTTCAACAATGAAAGCGGATGACCTCCATCCACCAATTAAAAGACAAAGAGTAGCAGATTGCATCAAAAAACAAAATCCAACAATATACTCCTTAATAAGACCCACCTTGCAGTCAATGAAATCTACAGATTTAGTGTAAAATGATGGAAAAAAAATCTATCAGGCATACAGACCAAGAAAGCAAGCTGGAGTTGCAATTATTTTATCTCATAAAGTAGATTTCAAACATCAACTAATCAGAACAGATAAAGTAGGCCACGACATCCTAGTAAAGGTAATAATACATCAGGAAGATATAACCATAGTAAATATATACTCTCCAAACGTGAACACTACCAAGTATGAGGAAAAAATACTCCATGATATAAAACTACTTGGGGACCTCTACATGATAATAATGGGAAACGTTGACACTACTCTATCACCAATTGACAGATCATCAAAGCAAAAAACAAAATCAATAAAGAGATTACCAGTCTAAACAACTCCATAAATCAAATGGACTTTACTGATATCTATAAAATATTCCACACCAAAGTGGCCGAGTATACCTTCTTCTCAGCAGTGCATGGATGCTTCTCCAATGTAGACCATATTCTAGTTCACAAAGGAAATCTCAGCAAATATATATAAAAAAAAAAATCATTCCATGTATCCTATCAGACCATGATGCCACAACCCTAGCAATTCACAGCAAAAATCATAACACAAAACACACATATACATGGAAATTGAACAATTCCCTATTGAATGAAGAATGGAACCAAGAAGAAATCAAGAAATTCTTGGAAAAGAATGCAAATGAAGCCATAATATATCGAAATCTTTGGGACAGCATGGAAGCAATCCTAAGGGGAAAATTTATAGCATGAGTGCCTGCATTAAAAACCAGGAAAGGTATCAAATAAATAAGTTCATGTTCTCAAATCCCTACAAAAGGAAGAACAATCTAAGCCCAAACCCAGTAGAAGGTAGGAAATAATCAAGATTAGAACTGAAACCAATGAAAATAAGAACAAAAACACAATAAAAAGAATTGATGAAACAAAATTCTGGTTCTTCAAAAATAAATAAAATTGATAGACCCCTAGTTAATCTCACTAAAAGGAGAGAATTAAAGCAAATCAACAAAATCTCCAATGAAGAGGGAGTGATCACCATAGAACCTACTGAAATCAAATGGATTATGAGAACATATTTTGAAAAATTATATTCCTCTATATTAGATAACCTGGAAGACATAGACAAATTTTTAGACATGTACAACATCCCCAAATTGATGCAGGATGATACTGAAATACTAAATGGCCAAATAAAAGGGACTTAAATCCATATAGCAATTAAAAACCTTCCAAAGAAGAAGAGTACAGAACCTGATAGATTCCCTGCTCAGTTTGACCACACCTATGAGGTGAAGCTAATATCGCTCCTTATTAAATTATTCCAAGAAATTAAAAAGGAGAAAACTCTCCCAAATACTTTTTATGAGGCAACCATAACTCTGATAACAAAGCTCAAAAAAGACACATTAAAAAAGGAGACTACAGACCAATATCCCTGATGAACACTATTGCAAAACTCTTAATAAAGTTCTATCAAACTGCATTCAAAAACACATCAGGAAGATAATTCATCACAATCAAGTGGGCTTCATTCCAGGGATACAAGGCTGGTTCAACATACACAAATCAATCAACGTGACTCATCACTTAAACAGGATTAAGGACAAAAACCATATAATCATCTAAACTGATGCAGAAAAAGGCTTCAAAAAATTCCGCACCCACTTATGTTAAAATCTCTAGAGAAGATTGGGATTAAAAGAACTTCTCTGAACTTTGTAAAGGCCATATGTGCCCAAACACTCAGCTAGTATGATATTAAATGGAGAAAAGCTGAGAGCATTTCCACTGAACCTGATAACAAGGCAAGGCTGCCCCTCTTACCGCTTGTATTCAATACACTCTTTGAAACCCTTGCTGGAGCCATCACACAAGAGAAGGAAATCAAAGGAACAAGAATAGGAAAAGAAGAAGTTAAACCATCCCTTTTTGCTGACAACATGATCCTATATCTGGAAAATACAAAAAACTCCACCAGAAAACTGCTTGAGCTTATAAACACATTCAGCAAAGTAGCAGGCCTTAATATCAACACCCATAAATCAATAGTTTTCCTACGCGCTAACAATAAGAGGGCAGAGGAAGAAATCCAGAAATCAATCCCATTCACAATATCTAAAAAAGAATAAAGTACTTGGGAATTAATCTAACAAGTAAATGACTTCTACAATGAAAATAATTGATCATTTAAGACAGAAATTGAAGAAAACCTATGAAGATGGAAGGACATTCCATGTTCTTTGTTAGGCAGAATTAACATAATTAAAATGGCCATTCTGTCAAAAGTGCTATACAGATTCAATGCAATCCCCATCAAGATACCAATGTCAATTTTTACAGATATAGAAAGAGCAATTCTCAAATTCATTTGGAACAAGAAATTCAGAACAGCCAAAACATTACTCAGCAAGAAAGATGAAACAGGTGGATTTGCAATACCAGATCTAAAACAATACTATAGAGCTGTAATAACAAGAACAATATTTTCCTGGTATCAAAATAGGAAAGAAGACCAATGGAATAGAAGATTCTGAGACAAATCCACATATCTTTAAACATCTAATATTTGACAAAGGGGGGTCAAAATAAAACATGGAGGAATGACAGCTTATTCAACAAATGGTACTAGACAAATTGGACAGACATTTTCAGGAAGTTGAAATTAAATCCTTATCTCTCACCTTGCACAAAATCAAATGCAAATCAAAATGGATCCAGGAACTAGGAATTAAACCAGCTACCATACAACTGCTAGAAGAAAAAGTAGGACAAACAATCCAGCATTTGGGAGTGGGCAAATACTTCCTCAACAAGATTCCTAAAGCAAAAGAATTAAAGTAAAAAAATCAATGAGTGGGATGACATTAAACTAAAAAACTTCTGCTCAGCCAAGTAATTGGTCAGATTTGTCAAGACACAACCTAAAGAATGGGAGATCATCATGGTCTGTGATTCCTTTGACAGAGGATTAATATCCAATATTTACAAAGTACTAAAAAACTTCAAATAAAAAACACTAAAAATCCAAGTCCAAGAGCTAAACAGAAACTTCTCAACAGAATACATTGAGCAAGCCAATGAATACATGAGAAAGGGTTCTAAATCACTAGTAATTAGAGAAATGCAAATTAAAACTGCATTAAGATTTCATCATACTCCAGTCAGACTGGCAAAGATGAAGAATTTAAATAGTAACAGATGCTAGAAGGGTTATGGCGAGATAGGAACACTAGCACACTGTTTGTGGGACTGCAGACTGGTACAGCCACCCTGGAAAGCAGTGTGGAGACTCCTCAAAAAATTAGCAATTACCTAGCTATTCCTCTTCTGGGTATTTGCCCAGAGGAGTTAGTATCAGAACATTATAGTGACATAGCAAAATCAATGTTCATAGCTGCTCAATTTATAATAGCTAAATTATGGAACCAACCCAGATGCCCTTCACTCAATGAATGAATCCCTAAGTTGTGGTATATATATTTACAATGGAGTTCTACTCAGCTATTGGAAATAACGATATTGAGGCCTTTGAAGGTAAATGATGGCTATGGAATAAATGCTGAGCAAAGTTAGCCAAACCCATAGAGTCAAGTCTCGAATATTTTCACTAATTTGTGGAGGCTGGCACTAAACCCTGCCTTTGTGAAAGGTAGTTAAACTCATGTATTGGACCTACCAAGGGCATAGCAACACAAAGTGTAGGGGAATCATATATTTGTAGAGGAGAGGGGAAGGGAAAGACAGAGTGATGGGAGAGAGAGGGAAGATAGGGAAGAATCTAAGGAGACAACAATGTAGCATTCTCTTTACCCCCCTGTGAATTCAAATATTATGTACCCGATCATTTAATTCTATAAAATTCACAATCGTATACATACATTCATACATATAATTATATTTGTTAGGGGCATGTTACAGAAGAATCAAGAGACTGGGGTGTGGGTAATGTGGGGGTAACTATGGTTTACAATCAAATGCATAGCACATTGTTACTTTGCATGCATTTACAATTATAAAACTACTCAATTCTTATTTTAAAAAAAGGGAGAGGTAACAACAAAACTCTGGGTGCTAAAGAAAGATGAATGTCAAAATAATGGTCAGCCATCATCTTTTGAACACATTTTCTATATTTGGGGAAATTCCTGTCTCCCCAGGGTACAACATATAAGAAACTCATACATGGGACTGTGACCTAGGACTGCTAACCTGGGGCACTTAACAACAATTAAATTCAGAAGAGAATTTCATGAATAAGCAAAGCAGTAATGTCTTCCAGCAGGAATGGTGGAGAAGGCATCTATCACTTAGAGAGGTAGCCGCAATTTCTGGAATCCAGTCCTAGATATCATCAGAGAACACCACACAATACTTATGTGAATTGTAGAGTTGAACAAAGAGGCAGAGGAAGTGGGACTTCTACCCAGATAAGATAGTTGTCATTCTTGCTGAAAATCATCTAAAACTATCTTCCTACTTACATAGTAACCTACCTATACTTCTTCAACAGATTGCTATTACGTTTAAACTATAAGAATAGCCTTGTTTCCTCGGCAGTACAAAAGCTTTTTAGCTTTATGGCATCCCATTCACTGATTTTTGACTTTACTTCCTTCACTTTTGGAGACCTGTTGAGAAAGTCTTTGCCTACTCCCAAATGTTGAAGTGTTGGACCAATTTTGTCTTCTATCAGTTGCAACATAACTGGTTTAATACCAAGCTCCTTGATCCATTTTGATTTGATTCTTGTGCAAGGAGAAAGATATGGGTCTAATTTCAACTTTCTGCAGGTGGATGACCAGTTTGTCCAGCACCATTTGTTGAAGAGGCAGTCACTTCTCCGTGTAATATTTTGTCCCCCTTTGTCAAAAATCAGATGTTTAAAGATTTGAGGGTTTGTTTCAGGGTTTTCTATTCTATTCCATTGGTCTTCTTCCCTATCTTGATACCAGTACCATGCTGTCTTTGTTACTATGGCTCTATAGTATAGTTTTAGATCTGGAATGGCAAAACCGCCTGTTTCATCTTTCTTGCTTAGTAGTGCTTTGGCAATTCTTGGTTTCTTGTTGCTCCAAATGAATTTGAGAATTGCTTTTTCTATGTCCATAAAGAACGACATAGGTATCTTTATAGGGATAGCATTAAATCTATATAAAGCTTTTGGTAGAATGGCCATTTTTATTATATGAATTCTGCCTATCCAAGAGCATGGGAGATCTTTCCATCTTCTTAGGTCATCTTGGATTTCATTCTTCAATGTTTGATAGTTTTCATTGAAGAGATCTTTGATTTCCCTTGTTAGGTTAATTCCCAAGAGGTTTCCTACGGAAATGGAGAGAATCACGGACTATGATTCCTCTGATATATTCCTCTGATTCCTCTCATATCCAGAATCTACAAAATCCTCAAAAATGTCAACTGCAAATACACTAACAGCCCAATTGATAAATGGGCCAAAGAGCTAAATAGAAACTTCTCACCAGAGGACATTGATCAAGCCAATGAATACATGAGAAAGTGCTCTAAATCTCTAGTAATCAGAGAAATGCAAATCAAAACCACATTAAGATA
>PVKS010038536.1:6186-17978 GCA_004027875.1 Aplodontia rufa
GAAACCCTTTGTTGTAGCAAGTACTCAGTTTAAAAAAAAAATTGCTTCTCTCTTTCTCACTGTCCCCTCTTTCTTTAAAAAAAAAAACTTTACTCAATATTATAGTTTTTTTAATTTTAATTTTTTATTTAGTTTTTCACATGGCCTTCGTTGCACTTAGTTGTGTAAGTGGTGCTGGGGTTTGAACTCATGTCCTCATGCTTGCCAGGCAAGCGCCAAAACCACTGAGCCATCGCTCCAGCCCTAATATCATAGTTTTAGAAGCAGAGTATATATATGTGTGTATATGTGCATATATGTATATGTACACACATATATACATTATACATGTATGTGTATTTTAGCTCTGGGGATTGAACTTGGGGTCCTCTACCACTGAACTATATCCCCAACCCCTTTTTTTTTTTTTTTTTTTTTTAAGAGAGCAGGACAGCAAGAGACAGAATCAATTTTCATTGAGTTTTTCCCATGGCTTTCGTTGCTCTGACACTTAGCTGTGTACGTGGTGCTGGGGTTTGAACCTGTGTACCTGCGCATGCCGGGCAAGTGCAGTAACCGCCGAGTCACTGCTCCAGCCCCTCCCCAGCCCTTTTTTTAAATTTTTGCGACTGAGTCTCACTAAGTTGCTGAGGCTGGCCTTAATCTTGCCACCCCGCTGCCTCAGCCTCCCGAGTTGCATCAAAGTAGACCAGCAGGAAAAATGCTATGATAAACTTGTGAACAAATTCTTGTTTCAGCTTGAATATGCTTCCTGTGTTTGCATCTGATACGTATTTTTTTGTTGCTTTTCATTCTTTCCACATTTTGTAGTAGAGGATTGGGATTGGTATAACCTTTATGATTTTTCTTTTTTCTTTCTTTTAGTACTTTATTCATTTTATATGAGAGATTGAACCCAGGGGTGCTAAACCACTGATTCACATCCCCAGCCCTTTTTAATTTTTATTTATTTATTTTTAAAGAGAGAGGGACAGTGAGAGAGAGAAAGAGAGAATCAATTTTTATTCAGCTTTGCACGTGGCCTCTTGGTGCTCTGAGACCTCGTTGGGTACTTGGTGCTGGGGTTTGAACCTGCGTGCTCGCAAATGCCAGGCAAATGCCATAACGGCTGAGCCTCTGCTCCAGCCCTTTTACTTTTTATTTTAAGACACGATCTTGGGCTGGAGAGGTGGCTTGGCGGTTGCAGCGCTTGCCTGGCATGCTCAACCCCCAGCACCACGTACACAATGAAGTCTAGGAGTAATGGAGGCCACATGAAAAACAAAATAAAAAATTGATTCTCTCTCTGTCTCTCTCTCTCCCTCTCACTGTCCCTCTTTTTTTAAGGAAAAAAAAGACACGATCTTACTAAGTTGCTTAGGGCCTTGCTACGTTGCTGAGGTTGGCTTTGAACTTGTGATCCTCCTGCCTCAGCCTCCTGAGCTGCTGGTATTACAGGCATGTGCCATTGTGCCTAGCTATTATTTTATTTTCTTAGTACTTATTTACTGTTTACGTGTGCCAGATGATCCCCTAATGGGATAGCCTTTAAAACATCATTAACAGGGGGCTGGAGCGGTGGTGGCTCAGCGGTTACACCGCTTGCCTGGCATGCCCAGGTACATGGGCTCAAGCCCCAGCACGCACGAACACAACTAAGTGTCAGAGCAACAAAAGCCATGTGAAAAACTCAATAAATATTGATTCTCTCTGCCTCTCTCTCTTTCTTTCACTGTCCTTCTCTCTTTAAAAAACAACAACAAAACATCATTAACAGGAGCAAATCTAGTATCTCTTGATTTCTTCTCAAAAGCTCCTCCAGTGCATCAGATAGCTCAGTAGTTTTGTTCTCCTGAATATTCTAACCATGAAAAACTCAGTAGGGCACAGATTAATTCAGTGATTCCATCTGTGGACCTGGCTACATGCAGGACTGAAACCCCAACCTGTCTTTGTAAATGGGAAGCTGGCTGCCAGTCCTTTCGTATTGCCCTTTTACCCCATAGGCCAAGAAGGCTACTGGCTTCCGATGCCCATTTCCTCCGTCATAGAGCGTGAAGCCTCAGCTTCGTAACTTTTCCTCTGCTGATGATAAAGTAAGACACCCCCACCAGAGCGTACTTTGTCACGGCTGCCAGCCTGTGCACCCAGGGCACTTCTTCAGCTTCAGGTGGGGACATCTGAGCACTGAGAACGAGACTGGGTACAACGTTTCCATGTTGATGGTGGCAGGGCATTATTTTATTTTTTTAAGAGGTGGGGTCTGGCTATGATGACCAGGTTGGCCTTGAATTCTTGGGCTCCAGTAGCTTGGACCCAAGTAGCTGGGACTATAGGTGTGTAAGATGGTGCGTGGCTTTTTTAAATTTCTTTTTCTTTTCTCTTTGGGGAGGGAGGGAGGGAGAGAGAGAGAGAGAGAATGTGTGTGTGAGAGAGACAGTCATAATTTTTATTTTTTCATCTTTTTTAAAATTTTTTCCTCTACTTAGAGGTGGATGTGGTGCTAGGGTTTGAACCCGGATCCACAAGCATGCCAGGCAAACGCTCTACTGCTGAGCCACCTCTCCAACCCTTTCTTTTATTACATGTGTATAGACGTTCATTTGTCACTGTGGTGCTTTGGATTCAGTGCTAGAATCATCATCAGGAGATCAGGGTCCCTTCTCCCAGCTTTATCCAGACCTGACATTGTCTGTGAACTTCTGAGGTTAAAAACAACCAACACCTAAGCTTTCCTGTCTGGAGTTGACCCAGTTATTGGATTTAGTCCTCCTCTCCACTGCACTGCTTATCAGGCTCTGAGGATGTGAAGACAGGAGACTTGATCCTCATCGTGGAGGAAGACCCTGTCTGTAGGACACACCAACCCAGAAAATCTCATGAGAGGCTGCATGGCCTGTGTGTGTGTTTGTATCTCAGGCAGAGCACAGATGAGCCCTCACTGATTCCAAGGAGCGTGGGGGCTCTCTTCCTTGAAGACACTGGGGGCCTTTAGATCTCAAGAGGGAGTAGCACAGTCTCCTTGAGAGTAGGTTTTATTCCAAGTCCTGCAGCTGTGCACAGCAGTTCTTCACCTGCAGTCGGTGCTCAGTAAGCAAAATCACTAAATGCATAATGGATTAAACTAACAGTACAGTAGGGGCATATAAACAAAATCATATGCTTGCTTCTTCTCGTTTCAAAAACTTACACTCGAGGGGCTGGAGAGGTGGCTCAGCGGTTACAGCGCTTGCTTGGCGTGCACAAGTACGCGAGTTCAAACCCCAGCACCACATACACAACGAAGTGTTGGAGCAACGAAGGCCACATGAAAAACTAAATAAAATTGATTCTCTCTTTCTCTCTCACTGTCCCTCTCTCTCTCTTTAAAAAACAAACAAGACACATCTTATACACATTTTATATTGTCTTGTTAAAATCTTGTAAGGTTGCTCAAAAATAAAAAAATTTAAAAAAAAAGATGTGAAAAAAAAAACAAACAAGAAAAACAAACAAACAAAAAAAACTTATACTAAAGTCCCTGATGAGAAAACAAAACACTTCCCTTGAAACTGCACCTGCCTGCTCACACCTCTGCCCTTTTTTGTAGCTAGATTTATGTAAGAATCATTTCATTTGCTATTTTCAATACACCTCAGAGTGTATTGATTTATTATGTGTTGACTTATTATGACAAAATTTCTATCCCGGTATGTTTTTGAAATAATTCTTGAAATACAATAAATGCATTTATATGTCTATATTGCCTGTCTGGTACTAAGGTTCTTTGACTGGTAGAGATGGGGTTCTGCCTCACTGAGCGAACTTTCGTGACTCTTTGAGGAGTCTGCGTTTTATTTAACATCCCTTAGGTCTGTGCAGGAACGAGTAGACGCAAGGCCAGATCTCAGTGTTTGATCCATTTCCTCTAGGGGTTTGCTTGTTATGTAGTAAATGATCTGTAACTATTAGCCCAAAGGGTACATTTTTTTGTGGAAATCCTTCATACATCACTGAAGATAGGACTCAGCTTAGCGGATTGTCAGGATCGTGTCTGGGACTTCAGGACATTGGTGCCCAGATGTGGACGTCTACACTTTGCCTCTGAAATGCAGTCTAGATGGAGCCGGGGACGGGGGCTCTAGGTGAAGTGACACATGATCTTAGATCAATGCTTAGTGATTTGCTATTAGTTGTTTTCTTTTTTGGGGGGACAGTTTAACGACTTCTACAGGACTGAAAGTCAACTACTTAAAGTGGTCCTTGACTTTCTGTTAGTTTAAGCATGGGATGGAAATGTGCTTCCAGTTGCTGGGAAGGCTGGGTTGTGGGGAGGCAGGGTCAGTGCCCGTGTGGTGGTGGAACGTGGATGCTAGAGGGATAGTAAAGGGCCATCCACATGGTAGGAGGATCCTAGAGAACTGCCATCCTGTCCAGCTCTTGGTTTCTCTTTAAGCTGAGAATGGGGTCCATTTCCCTGGTTACAAAGGGCAGGACAGAAAAGGTACCCTAGAAGTTCGTAACAGCAAATGCCACACGCAAGTGTGGGACAGTCAAAGAAGGTACTGGTTTAGGGTTGGGAAACCTGGGCAGAGCACTGGCTTCTTTTGTTTCAGGTTTTGGGGGTGATACTTCCTTGTGGTAGGTATTGGGATCCAAAGATAAATAAAACATTGTCCCCACCCTCGGAGCTCATGGCACTTTTGCCAGTAGGGTTGGGAAATTTTATTATTTTGTCACCAGCCGATGACAACCCAAGGAAGAAAGCTATTCTCTAGACGGGTAAGCACCGTCAGCAAGAAGCAGACTGAAGCCAACACTGGATGAGTGCCTCAGGCCTGATAGGCAAATTGTTTTGATATCACTGCTCAAAAACAACCATCTGCCTATAAGAAAACCACTTTGGTGAAAAAAGAGTTAGATCTTCAGGTGTATTTTGTCTCTTCTTGCACTCTGCTTTAAACTAGTGGAAATAAGTGCTAAAACTGGCAAAGAGGATTGTTAGTGAAAACTACTTTGAGTGTTATTATGCTGGTGGATATTTCTCATTACTGGTACATTTGCCCAAGCCTGCGGAATGTACAACATCAAGAATGAACCCTATTCCAGTGACTTGGGAGGCGGAGGCAGAAGGATTGAGGCCAGCCCCAGCAACTTAGTGAGACTCTCTTTCAAAATTTAAAAATAAAAATAAAGGACTGAGTTATAGCCCCGGGGTGAAGTGTCCATGGGTTTAATCCTTAGTACTGAAAAAAAAAAAAGAGTGAACCCTAATGTAAATTATGGACTTTGGGTCATAATGTGGTCATTGTAGGTTCATCAAATATCTGTTTTCCTACCTTCCTTCCTTCCTTCCTTCCTTCCTTCCTTCCTTCCTTCCTTCCTTTTTTAAAAAGAGAGAGTGAGAGAGAAACAAAGAATCAATTTTATTTAGTTTTTCATCTGGCCTTTGTTTCTCTGACACTTAGTTGTGTATGTGGTGCTGGAGTTCAAACTTGGGTCCTCACCATGCCAGGCAACCACTTCAGCCACTGAGCCACCACTCCAGACTCCCCTTTCTTTCTTTTTCTTCCTTCCTTCCTTCTTTCCTTTCTTCTTTTCCTGAGAATTGAACCCAGGAGTGCTCAACCACTGAGTTCTTCAGCTACTTTTTATTTTGAATCAGGGTCTCACTAAATTGCTGAGGCTGGCCTTGAACTTGCCATCCTCCTGCCTCACCCTCCCAAGATGCTGAGATTATAGGTGTGAGCCTTCGTGCCTGGTTTAGGTTCATTGATTGTAACAAATGTACAACTCTGGTGTGTGATGTTGGTAATGGGAGAGGCAATGCATGTGAATAGATAGGAGATATAAGGAAAATCTCTCTACATTACACTCAGTTTTCCTGTGAATCTAAAACTATATAAAAAAATAAAGTCTGTTAAAAACTCAAACAGGGGCTGGAGCCGTGGTTCAGTGGTTACGGTTCTTGCCTTGCTTGCGCTAGTACGTGGGTTCAAACCCCAGCACCATGTACACAACGAAGTGTCAGAGCAACAAAAGCCACATGAAAAACTAAATAAAATTGATTCTTTCTCTCTCTGTACCTCTCTCTTTAAAAAAAATAAAAACATGGGGCTGGAACTGTTGCTCAGCGGTTACAGTACTCGTCTGGGATGTGCAAGTACAGGGGTTCAAACCCCAGCACCCACATACACAGCTAAGTGTCAGAGCAACAAAGGCCATGTGAAAAACTCAATAAAAACTGATTTTCTCTCTCTCTCTCTCTCTCACTGTCATTTAAAAAAACAAAAGCAAAAACAAAAAAAAACCTCAAACGAAACACCCAGCGCATCCTTAGTTTTAGACACAGATCTGTTGTTAAAAGTACTAGCATAGGTACTTGTGATTCGGGGGGGAAAAAAGCAACAAAGTGAAAATGTGTGTTATTTCCCCTAAACTGTGTCACTGTGGAGCTTGGAAATGTGACGAAAACAACTGAAGAGGGAAGAAGAGGGTCTGGCTGTCCAACATCTTGCAAGCTAAAAGTTTGCATGAGCAGACTTAAATGTCTGGGGAGATAAGGTGGTTTAACTTCGTGGTGGTTTTTGCTCCTTTCAAGTTCCTGTTAATGTGAGTTCTCTTTCATTTGTGGGTGTGTAATTTTAGGGTGGGGTAGACTTGGAAGAACACCCCTCGGCGGACTGCTTCTCTTCTGCCGCTTGACCTACATCCTCACGCAGCACCTTTGGCCTCAAAGGTGGAATACAGTTAAAGAAGAGAGCAGGCAAAGCTGACCTTGGAGATTTCATTTTCAAGGACTGGTATGAAATCATTCAGTTCTTCCGGTTTGGAGCATATTAAAGACTTCAACAGGAAGGAGCTTGCTGGGACTGAAGTGGTTTTTTATTCTATCTTGAAGTAGATCCCCAGCATAGAGGTTCTCAGACTAAAGTGGTGCATTGTACCAAATGTGTACATCACCTGAGGAACTTGTGAAAAATGCAGATTCCAATTCAGCAGGTTTGGAGACTAAGGCCTGAGATGTTTAAACAAGTGCTTGGGTGTCTTAGCTTGGGTGCTATAACAAAATACCAAGGGCTGGGGGACTTTTATAACCCAAGCTTACTTCTCACAGTTTTGGAGGCTGGAAATCTGAGATCAGGGTGCCAGTGTGGTTGGGATCTGGGGAGGGCTTTTTTCTTGGCTTATAGATATAGTACCGTCTCTCTGTGTCCCCATATGGCAGGCAAGGAGAGAGAGAGAGAGAGTGTATGCTAGGGCTTTGATACATATTTTTATAAGGGCACTATTACCATCATGAAGGTCCTACTTGTATGACCTCATCTAACCCTCCCAAAGTCCCATCTCAAAATAATATCAGATTAAGCTTCAATCTATGAATTTTGAGGGGAAAACATTTTTTTTTAGAGAGAAGAACAGTGAAAGAGAGAGAGAGAGACAGAGAGAGAGACAGAGAGAATCAAAATTTTGTTGAGTTTTTCACATGGCTTTCATTGCTTTGACACTTAGTTATGTATGTGGGTGCTGGGGTTTGAACCTGTGCACTTGTGCATGCTGGGCAAGCGCCATAAACTCTGAGCCACCGCTCCAGCCCCAAGGGGAAAACAATTTATTCTATAACATCAGGGGCTGCTCCTGCCACTGTTCCACACCTTACTTTGAATAGCAAGGCCCCAAAAAGGAAGCTTTGCAAACTCATGTAGTTTAAGGGACCCACACATGCCTTCCCACTAAGATAGATGCTTAATGAGAGAGATCAAAGTTGAATATAATAAATAGCTTGGGGAAGCTGCTCAGATTACAGAATTGTGTCATCGTTGAATTGTGACTGATGTGAGACTCCTAAATGATGCTATCAAATCATAGCTGTGTGTGCAGTCTGTGCCAAAGAGTTCAGTGGAGGGACTGGAGCGGTGGCTCAGCAGTCACCGCGCTTGCCTGGCATGTGCGAGGATGCGGGTTCAAACCCCAGCACCACGTACACAATGCAGTGTAGGAGCAATGAAAGCCATGTGAAAAACTAAGTAAAATTGATTCTCTCTCTCTCTCTCTCACTGTCCCTCTCTCTCGAAAACAAACAAAAAAACCAGTTCAAGATCCATTTATGATCCAAAAGATTTCCCGTGGGCTGGAGAGGTGGCTTAGTGGTGTATCACTTGCCTGGCATATGCAAGGACCCAGGTTCAAACCCCAGCACTGCACACACAAATAGATAAAGGAAAAACAAAAAGCCAGATGAAAAAAATATTTCTAAAGAAAAAAGAAAGATTACCTGGAACTAAGGGAGTATGATTTTTTTAAGATTCAGTGATGGCAACTGAAAAGTTTTAAGTGAACCTTTTGTTTTAAGAATAAAATAAAAAGAGACCAGCGAGGTGGGTGGGGAAATGAATGAAGAATCCAATGTGTCTTGGGTATATAACCACATATTTGTTTAGTCTTAAAAAGAGGAAGAACTTTGTGGGAAGCCCCTCATGTTTATATCACTTAGTCATTACTGGGTGCTGGCTGTCCCTAGCAAGGGAAGACATGGTTCTTTCTAAGAGCAGGATTTTTGTCTTGCCAAAGCTCATCAACAGTTGCTACTGCTGTATTAAATAGTATTTATCATTTGAGAGAATTCTGAGTTACACATTTTCAGTTCAAATTTTATTTTACCTTGGAAACTCTACTATGGTTTGGAAATTTAGAGATTGAACTCAGGACTTCTTGCAAGCTAGGCAAGGGCTCTAACACTGAACTCTATCCCTAGCTCTTTATTTCACCTTGGATTTTCAACAACCAGCTCTATGGAAACCCCTGTTTCTAGGATTCCTGGCATAGCACTTATTGTGGCTAATCAGAATCCCCAAAAGACCTGCTAGGGACTCAAATAGGACCCCATACAGTGTTAGCATCTTAGGTCATCGCTAGTTGAGATATTCTATTTTCATCAAGTAATCAAAGGGAAATAATGTTCTGGGGATGGAATGAAACCAGCCATATGTATGAGATAAAAATATAGATAGAAATGCTAAAATATTAATTTATAACTGGTAGGTCCAGTCTGACAGTTGCAGCTGGACATCTGTATAAGCCTGTTCCTGATGTGACAGATCAAATGGATAAATTAGCATCTTGTCAGATGGGAAACTGGAAAATCTGAAGGGACATCCCTAAATGTCCCTTCATGCTGGTGTACTTCATTATACTTTTCTCCTTCTCTACATACTGACCCTGGGTGATCTCCTCTATACTCCAGGCAGTCCAGGGTAGTGATAATGATCATGATGGTCTCTGGAATCAACCCGTCTGGACTGTTTTTTTCTGGCCTTATCCCTTGTACCTGTATGGCCCTGAAAAAATTTTGTTTCTTTGCCTTTAAAAATAAAGTAATAGGGGCTGGAGTGGTGGCTCAGTGGTTGTGGGGCTTGCCCAGCATGTGCGAGTATTCGTGTTCAAACCCCAGCACCACGTACACAATGAAGTCTTGGAGCAGCGAAGGCTGCATGAAAAACTAAATAAAAATTGTTTCTCTCTTTCTCTTTCACTGTCCCTCTCTCTTTAAAAAAAAAAAAAAGTAATAATGCATTGCCAACGCCGTGGAGTGGTTGGGAGTAAGTACCCAGTAAATTTAGTTATATGCTAAGTATTCCCGAATATCTGTTTCTCATCCTGGCTTCTCCCTAGAACTCCATACTCATAAATTCTAGCACTTATTTAACATCTTCACAAAGATAGCTGAGAGATATTTCAAACTAACTTACTATAGCCAAATAGAGCTATTTCCTGTCCAAATCAGCTTCTCCCCTGGCGATTATATGCCATCAAACAGCATCGCCATTTACCTACTTGCTCCAGCTAAAAATCGTGAGTTCTTCTTGATGCCTTTCCCCCTCATTTTCCACATTCATTGCTTCCATCTGTTCCTGGAAGCTGCCATGCCCATATCCAATGCAGGGTTTTTGCATTGGTCCTTGCCTGCTGTAGTTACCCCTTGACCTATGCACACCAGGCTATCCATTCAAATGTCATAGAAAGGGTTTCTATAAACAAACAGTGTAAAGTGGTTCTGCCTGTAGTGGGTTTGGAAGATAGAGATAGTGTATCTCTGGGCAGGGATCAATGACCTAACTAGGCTCTGCCGTGTGGCTGTGTGCTCAGCGAGTAAAGCTCAGCACTTCCTTATTCTCCACAACTCACCCAATACTTGGATGAAAGCATTTGTTACCACATCCCAGGGAGTTTCTCATATTTCCCAGCCAGGATGCAAAGCAGCCCTTCTGCTTTCCTCTTCCAGAAAGAGATGACTCTCAGCGTTTCATCCTCATTGCCAAAACTGTGAAAAATCTGAGATTTTATGCTGTTCGTAAGTTTGCCTGTCACTCTTTCATGGATGCTGGCAGAAGACACAAGACTTGAGGGTCAGAGACAAATGACTTTGAATGGCCCAGCACTCAGCATGAGCTGTGTGTTTACGTTGGTCCTCCAAGAGCTGTGTGTTTACATTGGTTCTCCTTCCTCCAAGTTCCACTGGGAGAAACAGAGCAGATTTATAGATTCATATCACACCCGAGGAACCCCAAGCTTAGGAAACCCCAGTATGTTAAAGGGAATTTGCACGGGACATAAGCATCTTTACATTCTGCCCAGTTTACATGGTTCTTTCTCTGACTTCCTTTTCACTGAATCTTAATTTTTTTTCTTTGAAGTTTCTTTTTTTTCTTTTTATTAGATGAATATGGAGTTACAATTGAGGGGGAAACATTGTCAAACAATCAAGAAGAAATGTATATTTACATAGTTTTCCAAGGCTGATGCCATGTAATGGATGCCCCCCTTGGGTTCCCCATGATTCTATGTTTCCCCCAGAAGAAGCCCTGAGTTAAATGGATATCTCGTGGAGGTCAGAGATCTCCTTCTGAGATGATTCCCCCATATTCCCACCCTCCAGTCTCCTAGATGTCCTTCCTAATACCTCCCCCACCCTACACCTCCAAGAGTCCTAAGCAATGATCCCCCTATTTTTGTAAAAATTCATATAATTTGAGATTATTATTAGCTTAGCCATCTAACATACTGTTTCCAGATATATTCTAGCTTCCACAAATGAGAGAAAACACTCAACCCTTGAGTCCCTGAGATTGGGAGACTTCACTTAGCATAATTTTTTCCATCTCCATCCATTTGGCTGCAAAAAACCATAATATCATCTTCTCTAATGGCCTAGTAGTATTCCATTATATATATGTACCGAAGTTTTTGAATCCACTCGTCCAGTGAGGAGCATCTGGGTTGGTTCCATAGTTTAGCTATAGTAAATTGAGCTGCTATAAACATTGATGAAGCCATATCTCTATAGTGTGCTGATTCTAACTCCTTTGGGAAAATACCCAGGAGTGGGATAGCAGGGTCATAAGGTGGTTCCAACCCTAATTTTTTTAAAATCCTGACCAATATTGATTTTATTTTATTTATTTTTTTATTAGAAGTATATAGAGATACAGGATACAGTTGAGGGGGAAACATTATCAAAACAGTAGCAATCAATGTATATAAACTTTGTTATCCAGGGGTAATGCCAAAGCATAGATAAACCACCATGGGTTTCACCTGTTGCAGTTTCCCCCAGAAGAACTCATGCATTAAATGGGTAGCTCCTGGAGGAATGACATTGGCTTCTGGGATGGTTCCCCCATCTTCCCAATCACCAGACTCCTATGAGTTCTTCATAAACCCTCCCCCCTCCCCATCCCCATCCCTACACCGCCAAGTATCCTAGAGAGCTTTTCCCCTATTACTCTGAAAGTCATTCAATTTGAGGTTTTGTTAGGTCAGCCGTCTGTCCTACT
>PVKS010038537.1:0-17862 GCA_004027875.1 Aplodontia rufa
GTTACTGAAGCTTTGCATTCTATTTCACGTGTTGAGTCAGGTCCCCTGATCTCATCTCTTTCAGAGGTTTCTAGTGTTTCTATCCCTTCTCTGCCATATGAATTTGATTTGATTGATTTCACAGTGCTAGGGCTTGAACCCAGGGCCTCACACATGCTGGGCAAGTTCTTCTGTGACTGAGCTACAACCTGTGCCTCTGCCCTGTGAATTTTACAATCTGCGTGCTGATTTACACATACACGTATCTGTCCTTTCAGAATTTGCATTGCAATGGCATGTTTTCCCGTCTGGATCAAGCAGGAGAACTTTAAAAAAATTGTACAACATAATTTGCATGTAGTGAAATGCACTGATCAGAAGCGCAGCGGTCAATGAACATCTATATACGTGCATAATCAATACCTTAAATAAGGTGGAGACTACTTTTCTTACCCCAGCAAGTTCTCTCTGTCCCTTTCCAGTTAGTTGCTCTGTTCTGTCCAAAGCAGACACTTCTGATTTCTATCAGCATAGATTAGTGTCACCTACCTTTGAACTTCATAGAATGAAAATTCTCAGCATGTTCTTGGTTTCTTTCACTTAGTGTTTTTGAGATTCCTCTGTTCATTGTCTTTGTCAATAGTTTATTCTTTTGTATTTTAAAATCCCATGGTATGACTATGCCATTAAATCCTGCAAATGGATAAAACGGAGCTATTTCCTGTTTGGGGCCATCATGAATAAGCCTACTATGCATAGATATGTACAGATAAATTTATGAATGTACATTATCCCCAAAAGAAATCTTTATAAAAAACTGCCAGTCAACTCTCCATAGTGATAATGCCATTTTATATTCACACATTCCAAAAACAGTAGGAGATTTCCAGTTATTGTTCATCTCCACTGACATTTGCTGCTATCAGCTATCAGTCTTTTTTTGGAGGGTTGGGGGTGTACTGGGAATTGAACCCAGGGGTGCTTAACCACCGAGCCACATCCCCAGCCTGCTTTTATGTTTTCGTTTGAGACAGCGTCTCGCTAAGGTGCTTAGGGTCTCGCTAAGTTGCTGAGGCTGGCTTTGAACTTGTGATCCTCCTGCCTCAGCCTCCCGAGTTGCTGGGATTACAGGCGTGGGCCACCACACACGGCCATTGGTCTTTTTAATGGGCATCATTCTAGAGGCTGTGAAGTGTTTTCTCGTTGTGGCTTAAGTTTCTCTGCTGAGTAATGATGATGGACATCTTTTCATGTTATTTCTTTCTTTTTTTAAGAGAGAGGGACAGTGAAAGAGAGAGAAAGAAAGAATCAATTTTATTTCGTTTTTCACATGGCTTTCGTTGCTCTGACACTTCATTGTGTATGTGGTGCTGGAATTTGAACTCGTGTCCTTGCACATGCTGGGCAAGCACCATAACCACTGAGCCACTGCTCAAGCTCCTTTATGTTCTTTTTGATCATTTATTTATCTTTTTTGGAAGTAGCTGTTTGAGTATTTGGCCCACTGAAAAATAAGTTTGAGGGCTGGAGCAGTGGCTCAGTGGTATTGTGCTTGCCTGGCATGTGTGAGGACCTGGGTTCGAACTCCAGCACCACATACGCAACCAGGTGTTAGAGCAATGGAAAACTAAATAAAATTGGTTCTCTCTTTCTCTAAAAAAAAAAGAGAGAGAAAGAAAGAAAGAAAAGAAAAAGAAAAGCTTTTTTTATTATTGGCTTATAGGAGTTTTCATGTAGTCTGGCTATGAATCATTTGCTAGATTTATGTATTGCAAAAATTTCTCCCAGACTGGAGAGAGAAATTGTCTCTATTGTCTAGCCTGTGTCTTCATTGTGTAGTTTAATGTTATAGCAGTTTCCGAAATCCATTAGTGTAGGTCCTCCAATCTGGTTCTTCATTTCTAAGATTCTTATGGCTATTCTAGGTTCTCTGATTTCCTTTTAAAATTTAAAACCAGTTCATCAATTTCTTCCGAAAAGTCTGCTGAGTTTATAATTTAGATCTTCCTTAATGTCTGATAACAAGATTTTATGATATTTATCCATAAATATCTTATGCATCTTTGTTAAATCATTTCCTCATAACTTGTTTTCAAATACTTTTTTTTAAGATTAAAGTTTCTTCCTCAGCCCTGAAAAAAAAAGATTAAAGTTTCTAATTGTTGTTTGTGTATAGAAATGCAGATTGTTTGGTACACTGATTTTTTTTTTTAAAGAGAGGACAGTGTGTGTGTGTGTGTGTGTGTGTGTGTGAGAGAGAGAGAGAGAGAGAGAGAGAGAGAATCAATCTTTATTGAGTTTTTCACATGGCTTTTGTTGCTCAGACACTTAGTTGTGTACGTGGGTGCTGGGGTTTGAACCCGTGTACTTGCGCATGCCAGGCAAGTGCTGTAAACGCGGAGCCACTGCTCCAGCCCCTACATTGATTTTTTTTAAAAAAGAAAAATATTTCTAACTCATTAATTCTAATAGATTCTTTTGGGCTTCCATGGAAACGGTAATGATATTCATGAATAATCGTAGTCCTATGTCTTTTTGATTCTTCGTAACTATTCGTTTTCGTGCTTTATTGTGAAGGCAGAGTCTCCCAGCATGTTGAGAAGAGATGACATATTAGTTTTCTAGGATACTGTAAGGTGGTAACACAAACTGGATCCTTTAAGTAAAAGAAAAGTTTCTACCATCTCAGAGTTTCGGAGGGTACATATCTGAGCTTAGGGTGTTGATAGGGTTGTTCCTTCTGATCGCAGTGAGGGAGAATCTCTTCCAAGCTTGCTCCTGGGAGCTTCTGGCATTCCTTGACTTGTACATAGCTGTTTTCTCCCTGTGTCTTCACTGTCTTAGCTCTGTGTGTTTCTGTCTCGTATCCAGATTTCCCCGTTTTCTAAGGACATAGTCATACTGAATCAAAGCCACCCTAATGACTTTATCTTAACTTGATGGTCACTAAGGACCCTATTTCCACGTAAAGTGGCATTCACAGATACTGGGGATTCAGACTTCTGCATGGCACTCAGTTCAACCCATCACAGATGGATAGCGGGCATCTTTGTCTTGTTCCTTGTTTTAAAGGGAATTATCCTGAGATTTTACTGTTAGGTTTTTGTTTGCTTTAGAATGCAGGATAAGATGCTGCAAGTTTTTATTGTAAATGGATGTTGATATTCTTAATGCCTTACTGCACAGATTTAAATAATGATGTTTTTCTTTTTAAATCTGTGAATACAATGAATTAAAACCAATGGATTTTATTTCCTTAAACCAACGTTACATCTAACTTAGCCATGTTCCATGTTTTTAATATATGTTGGTTGATTCAGTGTGCTAATATTTGGGCCTGCTTATTCATGAGACTGAATGATCTATAATTTTCCCTTTTATCCTTACTGGCTTTGAATTTCAAAGTTATCCTGGCTTCATAAAATAAAGTAGGGGGGCTGGAGCAGTGACTCAGTGGTTACAGCGCTTGCCTGGCATGCACAAGTACACAGGTTCAAACCCCAGCACCCATGTATACAACTAAGTGTCAGAGCAATAAAAGCCATGTGAAAAACTCAATAAAAATAGATTCTCTCTCTCTGTCTCTGTCTCTCTCTCACTGTCCTTCTCTCTTTAAAAAAAATATAAAATACAGTGGGATATATTCTTTTTCTCCTTTTTTTAATTTTCAGGAAAATTATGTACAATTTGAATTACGTAATTCTGGGTGTTTGGCAGAATTTCCTGGAAAACGCTCTAGACCTATTGATTGCTTTATAGGACAGTGACCATGAAGTCTGAAGGTAGTCCGTGCTCTGAGCTGCTTATAACCTCCCCCAGCTCAGCTCTCCTGGCTTTGACTTGTGCTATGAAAAGAGGCAGGGCCCTAGCAGCATCCTTAGTCCTCCAAGGGAAAAGCACACACATTTTTATTGAAGCTATGGGAAAACCCAAAGTTTGTGCTGGTACTTATTGCATATGTAGTATTTTCTTTCTCTAAAGTATGGCCCATGAAAATATGAAATTTTTTCAGTGTCTTTCTCTTGCTGGATGTAAATTATGAAAAATTTTGAGAAAATATGAAAATGTTAATATTTTAAATTGCAGTCATGTTTTTAACGAGCAGTTCAAACAAGTTTAGTCAGTTTGAAACACACAGTAAAGAATGACTTGTGTACCTTAGGAAGACTTTAAATCTTATTACTGTGTGCAAACCTGATTCAGACTCCAGTAAGTTGAACTCACTGATAATAAAGAGGTGTGGCCCCAACCTGGTCTGTTTATAATTCATAGTTTAGCTACATAAATCATGTGACTACATCCTGGAGAGAATTTCCCTACTGCTTAAAAGAGTAAAGCATTTTTAAGTGATACAGTTACCTTTCATTTACCTCCATCTCATTTTGATTTTTATAAATTACTGTTTAATTATTACAGTGGTCCTTAATTTAAAGAGCCCTGATAGGAAACTTACCTTTTCGGCAAGACTGGAATAAATGTAGTTAGCAAATAATGAAACAACATTGCGCTTCTTTTTCAATATCATAGAATTATGATTTTTTGATCAGCCGCATGTTTTTCTTACAAGTTCCCCCCTCTCTCTCTCTTTATGTCTTTTGACTGTCTGCCCTAATACTTAGATGAAATACAAGGCATTTGGCTCATTCCATGATATTCCATAATGCAAAATGTTCAGTTTATCCCTTATGCTAAGTGAAGACAGAGGCTAGAATTATAGACAAGATGGTTTTGAGAGGTTAAATAAGAGGAGTCTGATCGTAGGTGCCTGAAGCATTGTTTTTTTTATTCTTTCTGGAAAGGAAGAGATGCAATTCATATTTGAAGCAACAGAATAGCCTTCTCCTGCCGTTTTAAAAGACAGCCCTGATTGATCAACCAATGATGGAAAAAGTATTTTGTATTAATTTGGTTTTCACTGACTCAGATGTCTTCAAGCCCGTATTTCAATATCTGGGTCTTACTCATTAGCATTTAAATGGAAAAAATATTGTCTAGGTGGGTTTTGGTGATTATATTTGGTTTTAACAAATAGATGGTGGTGCTTAAGAGGTGTTTGTGCCAGAATTATTTGTAGCAGCTTACAGGAGTTCTTCACCCAGCTGTCCCTGGGTTGCTGTGGAAAATTCTCCCATAGCAGTGGACACAGTGGCTTCGCTGTGGTGTCTTTGGAGTTCCCACCTTTTTCTCTCTAAAGTTGAGCACACCTCGGTGAGTGTGAAGGTGCTGGTGGAGGTGTTGTGTCCTGGTGTGTTCTTAGCATGTGTTAGTCTCTTTCGTTGCAGGTGAGCAGGTTACCCACACCTGAGGATGGGACATGGTGTGGTTTCTTCTCTAGGCGCCAACTTGGGAAATAAACACCTGAAGTAGACTTGGGGGTTAAGAGAGGAATACAAGCTATTCAGGATGAGGAGGAAATTAGTCTTCGTGGTGAGATTAAGACAGTTCTTAGGTTGCAGTACGCCAGATATTAAGCATTTTACCCAAACTGATTTACTTAGCCCTTAAATAATCCTATAGAGAAGGTGCTGTTATTTTTGTGCTCATTTCACAGATGAGGAAATCGAGGATGGAGAAGTCAAGTGTCTTGGTGCTGCTATAAACTAGGTAATTTGCAAACAATAGAAGCTTCGTGCTCATAGTTGCGGAGTCTGGGGAGTCCAAGATCAAAGTCCTGGCAGACTGAGTACATGGTTAGGGCCTAATCTTCATAGATGGTGACTTCTAGCCATGTCCTCACGTGGTCAAGGGGCAAACAAGCTTTCTCTCAGACCTTTGATAAGGACGCCCATCCCATTCGTGAAGGCTCCCACCTCAAGTCCTAAGTTCCCAGTTGCCCACCCTCCACCAGGCCTGGGGTTTCCACCCATCTGGGGATTTTGTTGACTCAGGGAAAGGAACTGGAGTCTCATTTGTGTAGCTATTGTTGCCACAGTGAAAATGGGGCATGAGAAATTAGGGAGAGCCAAAATCCTTGGGTCGAAGGGCACTAGAGAGGTTGTGCAACTCCTCCTCTTGCCTGACCAGCGCGTCTTCCTTAATTGCTTCTTAGGCCTCATAACCTTTGCTGCAATGCTTCAGGGGATTAAGGAATTAAATCTGTCATGAGGGGATCCTATTCCATTGTTGAGTAGCTGGAAGAAGTGCAGAGGTCAGACCAGCGTCCCTGGAACTCCCATCTGTCCTCACAGTCTCTCCAGAGCAGCCGATTCCCTGTCCCCACGGGTGACGGGGCCTGTCCCCCACCACCAAGAAGTCAAAGGAGGCTGTGATGCCATTTTGCTGACTCCCACTTTAGAGGAGGGAATGCGAAGCTCAGTGTCAGAATGTGGGGTGGTCTCTTCCTGCTGACAAATCCACTGGGCAGCTCAACGAGGTGCCCGAGAGACAGGAGATTGGATTCATAGCTTCACTACCTGATGCGAATGTGTTTAGGAACCAGGTGTAGAGCTGGGGTTCGGGAGAAACCAAGGAATTTGAAGCATGGTTCTTGCCTCTGTGTTTCTGATAGAATCCTGCAGTGGCATCCTCCCATTCTCTCAATGCAAATTAAAAGAAGCACAGCAGCTCAGGGAAGATGGGCAGGGATCATGTCTACCTCCTTTAGAACTCTCGTGTTGTCCGTGGGTGAGCACATATCCTTGTCCCTATGGGTAGGTGTGTCTCCCAGGAATGATGGGAGGAAGCTCTGTAACTCTTAGCTCTGCTGAGCCTGGCAGGGATGGCAGGGATCACAAGCACCCACCAGTGTCCTCTTCACCAGGGTCTCCCAGTGGCCTGGTGGGACAGGTCTTTCTGTATTTTTACAGTATCAACTTAGGGAATCAGTAGATCTTTATCGAGCCCTGAAAGGTTTCTGCTTAGATTTGTCTGGCTCCTCTGAAATTACCTTTTCCTCATTCTCCGCTCATAGATCAAGCAGTAGGCATGATGAACATCAAAGCCTTCACCCTGGTCTCTGCGGTGGAGCGCGAGCTGCTGATGGGCGACAAAGAGCGCATCAACATAGAATGTGTGGAGTGCTGTGGCAGGAACCTCTATGTTGGCACCAACGACTGCTTCATTTACCACTTCCTGCTGGAGGAGAAGACTTTGCCTGCCGGGACAGCTGCATTCACCGCCACCAAGCAGCTGCATAGACACCTGGGCTTCAAGAAGCCTGTGACGGAGCTGCGGGCGGCCTCGGCCCTCAACAGGCTGCTGGTGCTCTGCGACAACTCCATCACGCTGGTCAACATGCTGAACCTGGAGCCTGTCCCCTCGGGGGCCCGCATCAAAGGGGCCACGGCGTTCGCCTTGAACGAGAACCCTGTGAGCGGGGACCCGTTCTGCGTGGAAGTGTGCATCATCTCCGTGAAACGCAGGACCATCCAGGTGTTTCTGGTGTACGAGGACCGCGTGCAGATAGTCAAGGAAGTGTCCACCCCGGAGCAGCCACTGGCCGTGGCGGTGGACGGTCACTTCCTGTGCCTGGCTCTGACCACGCAGTACATCATCCTGAACTACAGCACCGGCCTCTCCCAGGACCTGTTTCCCTACTGCAGTGAGGAGAAGCGGCCCATCGTCAAGAGGATAGGCAGACAGGAGTTCCTGCTGGCCGGCCCTGGAGGCCTGGGTGAGGTCATGGGAGCTGCCATGTGAATGCATGCTGTGGTGGGAGTGAGGTTTTGCTGTGAAAAGTAAACACAGTCATGCATGGCCTGCCTGCAGGGATGTCTGCTAAGAAGTGTGTCATTAGGTGATTTCATGGTGCAGTTATCATAGGGTGTTAGCCAAGATGGCTACGATGTCACTGGGTGCCCTCATACTCTTAAGGGACCACAGTCATGTATGCAATCCATTGTGGACCCAGTGGCTCTTAAGTGCGGGATAACTGTATGCATAAAGAGTATTTACGGGGTGCTGGAGCGGTCCGTTGGTGGTTACGGAGCTTGCCTGGCATGTGTGAGTGTGCAAGTTCAAACCCCAGCATCACGTACACAGTGAAGAGTCTGAGGAATGAAAGTCACATGAAAAACTAAATAAAAATTGCTTCTCTCTTTCTCTCTCTCTCTCATTCTCACTGTCCCCTCTTTCTTAAAAAAAAAAAGTATTTGCCAGCATGGAGGACATGTGGCAAAACTACATGTCACATGTCTTAAACTTGAATGTGTGGTCAAGTAGGCAAAACCAGGGGCTGGAGCAGTGGCTCAGTGGTTACAGCGCTTGCCCGGCATGCGCGAGTACACAGGTTCAAACCCCAGCACCCATGTACACAAGTAAGTGTCAGAGCAATGAAAGCCATGTGAAAAACTCAATAAAAATTGATTCTCTCTCTCTCTCTCTGTCATTCTCTCTTTAAAAAAAAAATTTTTTTTTTAAAGTAGGCAAAACCAGCTTTGTTTTGTGCTAAAGTGGAGTTTGCAGATCACTCTGCTGGGAAAATCATTTTTTATTTTTTTTTTTGTTTGTTTTTTTAAAGAGAGAGAGGGACAGTGAGAGAAAGAAAGAGAGAATCAATTTTATTTAGTTTTTCACATGGCTTTTGTTGCTCTGACACTTCATTGTGTACGTGGTGCTGGGGTTTGAACCGCATCCTTGCACATGCCAGGCAAACTCCAGCCCTGGGAAAATCATCTTAAGCAAATAACTACAAAATCAAAGCTCTGCAAGACTTCCTGCAGCTTTTGCCCAGCGGGGAGGTCTGTCGCTTTGATTGTTTTTATCCTTCATTCTGAGGGAGTTGGGGCAGCCTGCTTTTTCATAGGTGGAGGGTGCGAGCTTTCCATTCCTGCACCCCAGTAACTGAGATAATCGTGCAAAGTGAAAGGGTAGCTTTGGCTCGCGGTTTTACAAGTTTCAGTCCCTGATCAATCTGTGGAGCCACTGCCACGGGCCTGAGGTGGGGTTACCAGATGGCATCAGTGAGGAGCATGTGACGGAGCACACTGTTCACCTCACGGGCGGCTGGGAAGTGAGGAGGAAGGGGAAGGGGGTGAGATCTCACTGTCCTCTTCAAGGGCATGCAGGAAATGACCTGAGAACCTGCCACTGCGCCCCACCTCTTAGAGGTTCCACCAGCTCCCAGTCACGTCACCTCGGGATCAAGCCTTGACACATGGGCCTTTGGGGGGGGACACCTGAAATCCAAAACAAATAATGGGGGTTTTAATGTTTTATCCATATTTTCTCTGTTCCTATATTTTCTATTATTTCTCCCAAAAAAGTTTTTAGTAACTTTTTTATTTTTTATCTCTCAGTATTGAGAGTTGAACTCAGGGTCACTTAACCTCTGAGACACATCCCCAGCCCACTTTATTTTTTATTTTGGGACAGGGTCTCGCTAAGTTTCTTAGGCCTCACAAAGTTGCTGAGGTTGGCTTTGAACTTGTGATCCTCCTGCCTCAGCTTCCCAAGCTGCTGGGATTATAGGAGTGTGCCACAGTGCCTGGCTTTGGTAGCTTTTGAAAGGGACTTTGGCCGTTCTCATGTGGCCCTATCATGTTTTCTGCACTGCATATCAAATACAGAGCTGTTAACAAGGGTGGTACCCTCCGCTGTGTGCTTTCAGGCCTGGGTGGCTTCAGGGAGAGTTAAGATCTATGTGTATGTCACAGGGTGCTAGTGAGAGTCAGTTCATTCTAATAACCATATATTTTAGTCTTCTAGAGTTTTTGTGTAGACATCTCATTTCAAAGCAATGAGCTCAAATTTCTTATATTAACTAAAATTTAGGTCACAAGTTAAATCACTGCTTGAGTTTGACTTTTAAGAAAATAGATGTTATTTTTCAGAGCTGTTTGAGATTCACAGCAAATTTGAGAGGAAAGTATGGAGATTTTCTCTCTCTCCTCATCCCACAGTCTCCCGCATTGTTCCTCCCAGGAGGGATGAGCCCACTTCGATCCACTTTCTCCCTTTTCTAGAATGTCATATTTCAGAATCATACAGTAAATAGTCTTCCCATCCTGGCCTCTTTCACCTAGTAGTACTCTTTTTTTTTTTTTTAAATAAAGAAAGAGGGGGTAGTGAGAGAGAGAAAGAGAGAAACAATTTTTATTTAGTTTTTCATGTGACTTTCATTCCTTGGACACTTTGTTGTGTATGTGGGTGCTGGGGTTTGAACCCGCGTACTTGCGCATGCCAGGCAAGCACTGTAACCACTGAGCCACCATTCCAGCCCCTCACCTAGTGGTATTCTTGCAAGATTCCTCCACATCCTGGGCTGGAGAAGTGGCTCGGCAGTAGAGCGCTTGCCTGGCACATGCGAGTAAGTACCCAGGTTCGAACCCCAGCATCACATACACAACTGAGTATCGGAGAAACAAAAACCAGATGAAATAATAAATAAAAGAGTCTCTTTCCCTACTCTCTCCCTCCCTCTTAGAACAAAATTCCTATGTGTCTTTTCATAGTTTGATAGTTCAGATTTTTAGTTTTAGAAGAAAAACTTCTTGACCTCAATCACCCTTTTTCGTTTGTTTGTTTTAAGAGAGAAGGACAGTGAGAGAGAGTGAGAGAGAGAGAGAGAATCAATTTTTATTGAGTTTTTCACATGGCTTTCATTGCTCCAACACTTAGCTGTGTACGTGGGTGCTGGGGTTCGAACCTGTGTACTTGCACATGCTGGGCAAATGCCTTAACCACCAAGCCACCACTCCAGTCCCTATCACTCTTTTCTTAAAAAAAAATTTAAATGAATTTTTTTATGATGGAAGGCACATAGACTTATATAGTAAAGAGAATAGTGTAATGAACCTAATGTAGCCACCACCAGTTTCAGCCCTTAGTTCCTTTATAGACCTGTCTACCCTCTCTGCTTGATTACAATTTTTTATGCATTACTCTTATTTTATTTTTCTGCTTGATTACTTTGAAGCAAGTCCTAGACATTATAGTATCTCATCTATATTTTGGTATGTATTTCTAAGTTATAGACACTTGAAACCACAATACTTTCAAGTAGCTAGAAAAGTTGAAGAGTAATGCTGTATTATTAATTATTAATGTCATCAGATCCAGGCATATAATGTTTCTCTGATCACATTTTGTACACATACATGTGGGTGCTTATTTGTGTACGTATTTTGTATTCATGTGAATTTTTTTAGTTTGAATCAGTTCCCGCCAAGGTCCATACATTTTCACTGTGTTGATGGCTCCAAATTTCTTCTTTTCTTTAGGCTCCCCCACTGCTTCTTATTTTTGCTTATTTTTATTTATTTATTTTGTTGAAGAAATTGAATAGTTTCAACCACAGCTTCCCACCGCTGGGATTTTGGTGATTTTTATCCCTGCAGTGTTAATACACGACTCTGATCTCTGTGTTCTGCAAATGGGTGGGGAGGAGATGAAGGGTTTCTCACTTGCTTCCCTGGGCAATCTCCTTGGTAGCAGTGGGGCTCTTGTACTCCGGGTTTCATAATACCTTTTAATCCCCCCTTTCGGGATGATCACAGCTATTCACGGTCTTGGCCTAGGTCTTTCAATCACTGGGGCTTGCCAACGGACAGCGTTGTTTTCGTTTTTCATCCATTCCTCCTTCATATGTTCCTGGGAAAGTGTCTGTGTAGCAAGGTTTCTCCTTCTTGACTGATTATCTCTAAACACATGCATTAAAAAGGCGGAATGAGACCATGGAAATGTCCGACTTCTAGAAATGACTTCTTAACCACCATGATCATGAATTAATGGGCTGAAATGTCGGTGACATGCTGGTTCCATTGGTTCCAGTGGGCATTTATTCAGGTGAACTCCTGAGCTCCCTTGATGCATCCCTAGAAATCTGGTGGCTTCCTTGTCTTCTGGAACGCCCTGGGCTCACCGCCTGTGTTTGCTGCCCCAGATCTGGTCTCAGCCATTGCTCCAAGGAGCCCTGCTGTCAACAGACCATGGTCTGGGGACAGGAGGTGATTGCTGTGCATCGTGTCTAGGCCTTTTCTGGACGATGCCTCGTGAGCTCAGGATGATAGGACCATCTGTACGCTGACTTCTCCTTGAAAGGAGAGGTTGAAGCCACACCAAGCCTTCCTTCTCTACCACCCCAGCATCATTACTCCTCTGATTTCTCCCACAGATCAGCGTAGCAGTACCAACACTGCTGTTCCCACAATGTAATTACTGGAAAAAGTGATCGTTCGTGGTTCTTTATGTCCTTAGGATATTAAGAATCAAAAATTACTGTGTTTAAAGTCCCCAGCATCATTCCCCTGTGTGTGGTTATGCCACAGCTGGCATACAGTTAGGTTGATTTGTTTCATTTTACCTTCAGATCTTAAGAAATTGCTTTAGTTTCGTGTATTTTGTATTAAATAAATATTTACAAATTTCCAAAGAGTGCCGCAAGATGTGATCAAAGAGGACCAGCGTACATTCTGCCCTGCGCCTAACCGCTGTTTCCCCATAGGTAAACTTCATTTTCAGGACTTATTCTGTCATGTTTTCTTTTTTCTTAAAAGAGAGAGGGACAGAGAGAGAGAGAGAGAGAGAGAGAGGAACAATTTTTATTTAATTTTTTCATATGGCTTTCGTTGCTCCAAGACTTCATTATGTATGTGGTGCTGAGGTTTGAACTTGTGTACTTGCACATGGCGGGCAAGCACCGTAACCACAGAGCCACCACTGCTGCCCTTATTCTTTCAGTTTTAAATAAAATATATAAGCACATATGTAAGTATTTGTATCTCCTCTCCCTCTTTCTTGCCTCAACGGTAATCTACCATTCTTAGTCTTGCTTTTTTAACTTAGCATGTTATGGGAGTCACTTCGTAGCATAATCTAGAAGTATTCCTCCCTTTTTTTTTTGTTTGGTGTTGTTTTAATAGGGTCTTGTATGTGACCCAGGCTGGCCTTGAACTCCTGGGCTCAAGTGATCCTCCTGCCTCAGCCTCCCGAGTAGCCAGGACTACAGGTGTGTGCCACCGCACCCAGACCTTCGTCATGTCTACAGTGCGGCAGTCCCGTTGTTGATCCTTCAGTCTCCTATGGATGAACAGTTGGGGTTTTTCCCAGTCTCATGCTGTTTGACAATTTTGAGCATTTCTTTCTTCTTCTAGTATATATGGGAAAGCTCTTTAGAAGTGAGGGGGGGTCAGTGGGGTATACATTTTTTTTTTTTAAGAGAGAGGGAGAGAAAGAGAATTAGTTTTATTTGTTTAGTCATCTGGCCTTTGTTTCTCTGACACTTAGTTGTGTACGTGGTGCTCAGGGTTCTAACCCAGATTCTCGTGCATGCCAGGCAAGCGCTCTAACCGCTGAGTTACCACTCCACCCCCACATGTGGATTTTGCTAGGTATTACCCCTCTGGAAAGGCTGACCCATTTTATATTCTCCCTAGAAATATATGCCAGGGGCTGTTTACCCCCAGCTTTGCCAATAGTCTGTTGTCCAAATGTTTGCGTTTTTGCTAGCCTGGTGCCTGAGAAATGGTACCTCGATGTTGCTGAAACTTACTTTTCCAGTGAGTGCAAGGTTGGGCATTTTTCATGTTTAGCATTTCTTTAGGTGGGATTTATCTTTTTTCGTTGTTGTTTTTCAAATCTTTTCTTTTTCCCCTGTGCTGAGGATTGAATCCAGGACCTCACGCATGCTAAACATAGGCTCTACCACTGAGCCCTCAAATCATCTATTATCACTAGCCTTTTTTTTTCCTTTTTAAAGAGAGAGGGGAAGAGAGGATCAGTTTTATTTAGTTTTTCATCTGGTTTTCTTTGCTTCAACACTCAGTTGTGTATGTGGTGCTGGGGTTTGAACCTGGATCCTCACGCATACCAGGTAAGCGCTGTAACCACAGAGCCACTGCTCCAGCCCTCACTAGCCTCTTTTTAAAAAATCATTTTTGGGGGCTGGAGCGGTAGCTTGATGGTTATGGCGCTTGCCCGGCATACGCAGGTACACAGGTACAAACCCCAGCAACCCACATACACTACTAAGTGTCAGAGCAATGAAAGCCATGTGAAAAACTCAATAAAAATTGACTCTCTGTCTCTCTCTCTCTTTCACTGTCCTCTCTTAAAAAAAAATCGTTTTTGGCATATTTAAGACGACTTGTACGGCTGGAGTGGTAGCTCAGTGGTTGGAGCGCTTGCCAGGCATGCGTAAGGACCCAGGTTCAAACCCCAGCACCACATACACAACTAAGTGTCGGAGAAACAAAAGCCAGATGAAAAACTAAATAAAAGTGATTCGTTCTCTCTCTCTCCCTCTCTCTCTCTGTCTCTCTTTCTCTTTCTTTAAAAAAAAAGAAGATAACTTTTCTGCTATGTAAGTTTCGAATATTTGTTTCTAATTTTTGATACAAAAAGGCTAAAGTTATATAATCTAATCCATCAGTTTTTTCAGTTGAGTCCGAGGTAGGAATGCTCCCCCATCTTTTAGGTTCTAGACGAATTCCCTTGTGTTTTCTACAAGTGCTTGTACAGTCTCGTTTCCTCCTGTGTCCATCTCCTCTCTCACTAGGTGGCTCCCTAAATTTCCTTCTGCTCTTAAGTGTGTGTCTGGATTTTCTGTTTTGTTCCTCTGGCCTCTTACGTATTCCTCTGCCAGAACCTAACTGCTCTAGCTAAAAAGGCTATATAGTGAAACTATTCCAATCTAGCATCCCTTTGTTGGTTGTAGTGAGAAAATTGAAGGAAAATGAGGTTGCATTTCTACCCAAGTTGACTCTGTCTCGACTTCCTGGGCATCATGCTAAATGAACCAGCTTTGTCTGTCTATCTGTCTGTCTTTCTTTCTTTCACCAGGTATTGAACCCTGGAGCACTTAACCACTAGCCACATCCCCAACCCTTTTTAGTTTTTATTTTTAGACAGGGTCTTCCTAAGTTGCTTATGGCCTCAGTAAATTGCCAAGGGTGGCTTTGAACTTGTGATCCTCCTACCTCAGCCTCCATCTTCTCATTCTTATACCTGGTACTATCATTAGCCAAGTGAACGATCACTTGTAAGGTCTTTTACACATGCCCTATATATTTGTAGGCTGTTTATACAGTGTAGCCACCACCAGCGTCATTACACAGCTTCGGAAATTAATTGATCAGACAAGTTCCTATGATGAACGTACGTGCACTTCTCCAAACATCTGCTTTCATTTTATCTGCTGCGTTTCTCCCTGATTATAGCTCGTGAGCACTCCTGTGTCATGAGAAATTGCTTTTAACTTTTTGCAAAGTAATACTCTGCTGAAATTTTCATAATACGATTGATTATGGTGACTTAAACTGTCCCCCTTGATAATGCTTCTTGAGCAAGGCAAATGATGTAGCTGCTGCTTACCACACGTGGGCCCCTCTCCCAGCTCAGATGCAGGGGTGAATGGTTTTAAAAGGTGCTCCGTGTACAGATCAGCTATCTTTGCATCTTGACAGCCCCGGGGCTCCTTCTCTTAGTGTAGAAGCAGTGGACTTCGTGCCTACTTAGCAGGAGGGAGTTACTAACGGTGCCCTCTCTTCCTAAAGGGGTCCCCAGGCGCTTCTGAGGCCAGGCGTGGCTCCCCACTCCTCCGTTACCGCTCTTCTCTTTTGTTCGGGTTTGTTCGGGTGAAATCTTTGCTTTGTGCGTGGAAGCCTTTGTTCTTGATCTCTGGTTTCTGCCCTTTCTATGCCTCTGAGCAGTCGTCAGGGCCTCCACACTGCATAATTCCTCACTTTGCCCAGATTTACCTCCGTGTTTGCAGAGACCCTGTTTAATTCCAGGACCCAAGGTGTCCACGTGACCACTGCCATCGCCCTGAACAGAGCTTGCTTATTTGACCCCGAAGTTAGCAGAAGCCTCACGATTCCCCTTGCTCATCCCTCCAGCAGTTTGCATTTTTACCAAACACCTGGGCAAGGATGGATCGCAGTGCTGGTGCCCATGAGCCTCATTTCTTTCTCATTTCGCTTCTCTTCAGCTGGCTGTTTCCAAATGCATGGAGAAGTGGAGGTAGTACTCACTGGCTTCTCCCTGCCGAGCCCAGCCTTCATCTCAGACTCTTCTTGTGCTCCATACCCTTGCACATCATGCTTCCTCCTGCAGGACCTCTTGGTGCGGTTTTGAATGTTACTCTTTGCTTGGAATTGGCATGAGTGACTTCAAGAGGGCCTGTGAGTTAGAGGCTCAGTCCCCTGGCGCTGCTGGGAGGTGGTGGAACCTTGAGGAGGAGGGGCTGAGGTCACCTTGGGTGGGTCCTCGAAGGGGGTGGTGGGGCCTGGGCCCCTGCTCTCTCCCTCTGGCTGCCGAGCCAGGAGGTGGGTGGGTTTCCCAGGGTGCACTGCCTCATTGCATTCGCCTCTCAGTCTTAGGCTGCAACCTCCAAAACTGAGCCAGAGTCTTTTCTCTTTATAAATTTATTGCTCAAGTAGGTCGTTATAGCGTTGGAAAGCTGACTAACGTGCCAGATCATTCAGACTTTAATTACGCCCTCTTGGCTACCATGAAACTTTAGAAATATCAAACTCCTTAAGTTCAGTTGTCTAGCTTTTTTTTGTGCGCTTCATGGAAAAGTTGGTCCCCCTTTGGGAAGAACGCCGTTCCCCTTGGAGAAACACTAGAACCGCAGTCTCCCTGCTTCCAGAAGTCTCTGGCCTCTGGTTCGATGAGGCCCGAGCATTGCCATCTAACCAGCTCTGTGCATGTGCCCTGTGTTCCTGAGGGGCCCACAGCACCTTGGAATCCTTTGTCTGCTCCCCTACTTCTCTTGCTTCCCAGAGAGAAATTCCCTGGATTTGTCTCTGGATCGTTTTCCCATCCCTTCTTCTCTAATCCTGTCTCCCCTGCTCCACTGTCTCAGAGACTAGGAGGCCTTGGTCTGGTCACTGGGAGGTAACCGTTTGCTGTGTTCAAGGGTATCTTATGTCAGTACTTCGAAAGCTCTTGAAGTGGGTTGACCACTTAGCGACGGTATTCATTTTGGCAAACTCCAGATTAGTGTCTCCTTTGCAACACTGATTAACTGTTATATAATGTGGAAGTTATTATCCACCAACACTTCACAGCACTCTGTCTTGAATTGCAGAATTGGTTCTGTATTATGGAGTCTACATATTATTATAGATTATAACAATCCTGTAATAGAGGAATAGAGACAGTTATCAAAAATTAGACCTCAAGGGGCTGGAGTGGTGGCTCAGTGGTTAAGGCGCTTGCCTGGCATGTGCGAGGATCCAAGTTTGAATCCCAGCACCACGTACATAATAAAACGTTGGAGCAACAAAAAACTAAATAAAATTGATTCTCTCTTTCTCTCTCTTTCTCTCACTGTCCCTCTCTCTCTTTAAAAAATAAAATAAGGAACTAGAGCGGTGGCTCAAGGGTTTCGGTACTTGCCTGGCAAGCACGAGGACCCGGGTTCAAACCCCAGCACCACGTACACAACTAAGTGTTGGCGCAACGGAGGCCATGTGAAAAACTCAATAAAGTTGTTTCTCTCTTTCTCTGTCTCTCTCAATGTCCCTCTCTCTTTAAAAAAAAATTAAAATTAAATAAAATTAGGCCTCAACTCTGAGCATGGCCAATTCCTGCTAGAACACCTAGTGGAGGGCCTGGCACATAGTGGGTGTTGAGTGAACATATGAGAAAGAACTGAAACGTAGAGACAACAGGCAGCCGGAGGACTGGGTATGACAAAAAGCTTAGAAAACATCCTAAATGGTTTCAAAAGTAATTTTTTCCCACTTGGGGACTTGTGCTTTTTAAGTGTGCATGTGGGTTTGATGAAAACATTTTAAATCTAATTTTTAATTGAAAGTAGATATATCCCTTCTGAGTAAGGTGATTCTCATCACAAAAATTAAGTCTTGCAGGGTTCTTTGCATGTGCAGTGTATTATAGTATTTTGCCTTTCTTGAAATGGAAGGCTGTGTGGATATTGAAGGGATGGATATTCTGCACTCAGGCATAGAAAACCCACCTAACTCGTCCCTCGTTTTT
>PVKS010038538.1:0-17853 GCA_004027875.1 Aplodontia rufa
CTCAGTATTTTTTTCTTTTTCCTACAAGCATATTTTTGCCTTACCAAACAGTTTTGCCTCATCATTAACAATCCAAGATGGGCCAAGTTCATTTAAAGGCTATCATATAGGATATGTTGGTTTTGGTTGCTTGTTTTGTATCCTAGAAAACCATAAGCCTCATGATCCCAGAATGCTTTTCTCAGTCGATTAAAAAGACTTTGGGAAGCATGACCTCTGTCCAAGTTCAAAATAAAAAAAGGTTAAAGAGTCACTGTTGGGTTGTAACTGGCATTGTGGGTAATGTTCATGATTTGGAAGTGAAGATGAATGGATTTTATGCTGAATTTTGCCAATATATTATGGTCAATTTATCCTGTTTAGATATCCTTTTTTTTAGTGGTGAGTGGCAATAAATAAGTGTCATAATATAATATCAGTGAATTAGATCATGATGTAACTTCACCTGGATTTGTTTCTAACTTGTACTCAAACAATCAAGAGAAAAATAATTTAAGGCAATAACTTTATGGGGGCAGGAGGAGAAAGCATACAGTATAAACTTTAGGTTATATTATAAAATGTGAAGTTTAACACATGCAAGATTCTCAATGAAAACTTTACTTACAAAAATAAACATGCCCTTTTAGTTCCTCTTGATATTATTTAGTACATTGAGAAAAGTATAGGTAGAAAGTGCTATGGTGATAAGTACCTCATGTTTATTAATGTCAATATTTACATTTTCAGTTAAATGCCTAACCATGTTTGACCTTTTGTTTAATACCAAAAAAATGATTGCTGGAAGCTGGAGTGGTAGCTCAGTGGTTGGAGTGCTTGCCTGGCATACACAGGACCTGGATTCAAACCCCAGTACCACATATACAACTAAGTGTCTGAAAATAAAGGCCAGATTAAAAAATAAATAAAATTGATCATCTCTTTCTCTCTCTTAAAAAAAAAAAAAGATTGTTGGTGTTATACAATAATGAAATCAACCTTGCCTTAGTCTTTCTTGGTCGACCAGATACCCAGTGATACTTTGGGGTTTTTGTAAATGATGCACAAGTAGAATTCCCAAACTTTCTTGGTTTTCATGTCACTAGATTTAATTCAAATGCTTGATCCTTTTTAGTTAAATTTCCTGGGACAATCTGGAATGGCTATCCCCACTGAAACTTAAAATATAACTATAAGTGCTTAACATAAGCTAGTATATGTAACTATTATATATGTGGTATATATTATAATAATTTAAAATATTAACTATTGTAAGTACCTATAATAAGTAGGTGCCTAGTGCATAGATGTAAGTCTATTAGTACACATCCACAATCTGAGTAATGGGCAGTCACCTCTCTTACTTGGAATAGCCTGTCCTTTTCCGTGACACCATCATGACATATAATTGATGGAGAGTCAATAGCTGTTAGTGTTCTGAATCATGGGCCCTTCCACACAGTTACTCATGATAAGATTCAAAATAGAAAACCACAGGAAAAGAAAAAGATTGAAGGGAAAAAAATGGTTTCAGAGAAGCTAGGCTATGAATCTGAAGAGTGCTTTGAGTGGAACGGGAAGGTGGACTCTTTCATCTTAGTAGCTCTAGTCAGTATAGACGGACTTGCAGGCAACATTTGAGCAACAGTTATTTCCTCTTTGTATAAAAGCTCAGACTCACAGTATTTTTTAAATAAACTTCATGGCTGAGTTCATAGCTAATCAAAAGTATCATTCTCCATTTTTAAACAATTAAAATTTTGGAAGAACTAAGTGTCATAGGGCAGAATAATATGGATGTGTTTATCAGTCAGGAAAGTTTTTGTCTTTGAAAGAGATCCATTAAAATCAAAAAGACCACTGTGGCTTGGTGGACCAGCCTTAGTCATAAATTACTTTGGCACCTGGCAGAGCAAATAGTCCCTGAATAAATAGCAAATGAATGAAGGAACATAGTTGACCTATGCAGAGTAGAATCTGCAAATTCCTTTGAGTTTGGGTGCTATAAGAACTGAAATACTATCTTTTTCATTTTTCCCTAAGTTTGTAACAGTCCAGCCTCCACAACTCCAGTGTCACTTAAACAGATGCTGTCTTGTCAATCATTCTCTCCCCATGTTGACCAACAACACAACTTTCCAGAGATGAGCAGGACACCCTGTAGTCAGGGCACCCCCCAGGGCTCTCCTTCTTACCTGCATTCCGAATGCTCTTGCTGTAGTCTGGAACACCCTCTCACTTCTGTGGCCTGACCTCTATTTTGTCTCTTACCCAGCTACTTCCGTTTAAATTTCAGCATGAGCTTTCGTCCCTTTCTTTGATCATTCAAATCTTAATCTATGGAATTGCCTTGTCTCACTCCATGCTTTATCCAAGCCCTAGGTCTCAGCCCTCTGGATATCCACCTAAATGGAAGACTACTTGAATATTAGTCTGTGTCTCTTTCCTATTCCTCAGAGCATCTGGGAATGCCAAGGATTTCTTCACTACCTGTGTAACTGACTGATGTGTTTCTCCTGGAAACATCTCCAAATCTCCTACAAAGACACACCCAGAGCTTAAAATGACAGGCCCCAGACTTCTGCTTGTCAGTGAGGGACAAAAGTGGAGCCAGGTTACAGTAGAGTTCCCAAGGCTGTGATCTGTGTAAGTCCAGGAGGATTTGGGTCTGAGCCTTTTAACCAGAGCATTCCAAGGCCATAGAGTGGTGCCAGAAACTCACTGGTGACAGGGTCCCTGCTGTCCTTTCTTCACCATCAGGAGTATCACTGGTGTCTGAGTTTTCAGAAGGGTTAGCTCAACAGCATGGTCAGCATGAGAGAGGGGAAATCATGGCTGCCTCTATCTGGAGCCCCAGGGCCCCCCAGCAACATGTGTGGAGACCCAGGATGGACTTTCTAGTCCTGCTCACAGCTGGTTCCTCTCTGGGGACCGAGGTGATAATGTAGCAAAGTACTTATAAGGCAATATAGAGAAAAGGTTAAGAAATGGGGACCTGGAGCCACACACAGCCTGGACTCGGAGCTAGATTCTGCATGCATGACACCGAGATTGGGGCCATTTTCTTTAACTCTCTGTACTTCAGTACACCCCTTGTAAATTGACAATTCATCATTCCACAGCTACTTATTGTGTTATTTCTCCAAGAAAGGAACTATTTTGGAGGCTGAGAATATGGCCATAAATAAACCAGGTAAATTCCCTATCCATGTGCAACAGAAGTTCGAAAGGGAGAATAGATGATGCACAAATAAAAATATAGCTTCAGGGCTGGAGCTGTGACTTGGTGGTTATGGTACTTGCCCTGCAAGCACAAGTACACGGGTTCAAACCCCAGCACCCACGTACACAACTAAGTGTTGGAGCAACAAAAACCATGTGAAAAACTCAATAAAATTGATTCTCTCTCTCTCACTGTCCTTCTCTCTTTAAAAAAAAAGAAAAAAAAAACACATTTATATAGCTTCAGCTAGAAAAGAGCTGTGGAGAACATGAAAGCATAGTAAAGAGATATGGAGCATTTTAGGGATCAGAACAATCATAACTGAGAAAATGATATTTCACCAGAGTTCAGAATACAACCAGTAGTAAACTCTGCATGCAACTGGAAATGTGTTCCCGGCAAAGGCAAGTGCAAAGACCCTGAGGTCAAATTATGCCAGGGACAATGACATTATCAAATGCAGTTGTCAAGAGGTTAAATGAGTTAATTCATTTAAGCACTTCACAGAGCCTAGAATTTACTGATTAATGTTAGGTATTAATATTACCACACTGCTTCATCTGTTCTGGGCCAGCTTATTCACTCCTCCCCACCAATCCAAGGACGGCCTCCCTGAAGTTTGGGGACACTGCCACCTGCTGCTGTCTCCTGCTAAACGATGGGTGTGGGTATCAAGTTGAGACCTGATGCTGATTCTCATCTGCTGCCCGGTGATGCCCTTATGTCTTGGCCTCTCATGGTAAGACATTCATTCTGCTCCTTCAATCAGTTCTGCCTTCTGCCTTGTGAGATTTTAATCATCATTATGACCTGTGCCATCTGCCAGGTCCCACCCCCTCCACCTCAGTGCCAAGGACCCAGGACAGTGAGGTCTCTTACAGGGAGATGTTTTTCAACATAAAGAGGTCCTCCTGACACTGGGGTCTGTGCTTTTGTCAAATGCCTCTTTACCTCTTTGAAACTAAGAAGCTTTGTAGAAAAATAAAAACATTAAATTAAGGTGCAGTTCATCGGGCCACCCACCAGCCCAGTAGGGACTCTGGTGGCCTTATGAAAGAAAAATGGGCAAGCTCCCACAGTGCTACCATGGCCTCAGTGCATTCGCCATTTGAGAATTGCATCTGCTCCCACAGATTCGTGACCTTCTGAAACAGCTCTATGAATGCATATGCAATTTGCCATTTGAAAATAATTATACTTCCATGTGTCTACAGCCTTGTTCTTTTGTGGGAAAGTGACAAGTAGAAAATGGCCTTCTAGTTATGCCTTGGTCTGTCTGAGCACACAGTGGTGCTACTGGGTATATGCAGGAGCCTGGCTACCTACAGAACTTAATGAACCTATTTTGTATGACCTTGTAGTCCCATGCCCTGGAATAAGCTCTTAAAATGATGTATTAGTTAACTTTGCATTGCTACAATGAAATGCCCAAGGCAACTGACTTTATGAAGAGGAAAGGTTTAGTTAGCTCACGGTTTTTGATATTCAAAAGTCCAAAATCAGATGACCCCACTGGTTTGGCCTTTGGTGAGTGCAGCAAATGGTGGCACATCGTGGCAGGGCCACATGGAGGAGCAAACACTCACATCTCAAACCAAAGATGAGAAAGACTGCAAGACCAGGATTTCACAAACCCCTTCAAAGATGGGACCCCATTGACCTAAGGAGCTCCCTCTTGGCCCCATACTCTAAAGGTTCCACCACTTTCCAATATCACCAGACTGGGATCCGGGCATTTAACACACATCCAAGGAACACTAGCAAACCACATGGCATTCCATGGTCAATATCCATAACACAACTGCAAAGACATGTATTTGCGAGGCTCTCACAAGCCATATGCTGTGCTAAGTGCTTTTCAGTTATGATCTCCCTTCAGTCTCACAAGAATTTAACCCAGAATCTGCATACACCAGCAGCTTGCAAGATCACACCTCCCTTTCATATCCAAGTCACAATAATCTGGGTGCTCTTCCCTCACCAGTGAAGGTCCAGTGTCTTTTTTAGTTTCTCTTCCATGAATTTCTCAGGATTCCTAAGAAATCCTTCCCATCGCCAAAGCCACTATCCACGCCAAGTTGGTCTAGGTGTGGCCACTGCTGAGCTCTTCTGCAGGTCTCCTCTTCTTGTCCTCAGACTGGCTCTGCTCAGCAGCACTTACTGTTCTGTCCCACAGTGGCAGGGAGGAATGACCTACGGTTTTCGTGTGATCCCCTGTGCTGGCTTTGGGAACAGAATACAGTAATGCGCTGAAGAGTTACAATCGTATTGGTACATGCGGAAGCCCTGGGTCCTCCAGCTCAATCTCCTCCTGAGGCCCCTTGTGAAGCCCAGGCCCCTGCAGCCCACAATCTTTAAGCTCCTTTCTTAGATCACATTATAGGAATCAATTTAAAGTCCTGGCAATGGGATATGTTATGGTTTAGATATGAGGTGTCTCCCAAAAGCTCATGCATGAGACAATGCAAGAGTGCTCAAAGGTGAAATGATTAGATCACCAGAGGTGTGACCTAATCTGTGAATTAATCCACTGATCTGGATTAAATGGGTGGTAACTGAGGCAGGTAAGGGTGTGGTCACTGGAGATGTGTTTTTGAGGTTTCTATTTTGTGCCTGGTGAGCAGAGCTAGGGCTCTCTCTCTCTCTCTCTCTCTCTGCCTCCTGGTGCCACATCCTGAGCTGCTCTCCTCTGCCACACCCTTCTGCTGTGATGTTCTGCTCACCCTGGACCCAGAGCTATGGAGCCAGCCAGCCAAGGACTGAACCTCTACCCTCCTCTACATTGTTCTTATCAGGTATTTTGGTCACAGTGATGAAACTCTAATTAAACTAAGATGTATCTCTTCAATTCTGAATTTAAATTTCTTTTTTCTCCAGCTCTACAAAGGATAGATATCCCATATTATCTAAACTGAACCCTTGGGCTCTCATTCTCTATCCCTGGATGGAGAACAACCTCATCGCTACTTACATGGCCTTTCCCTAAGGCTCCCACCCAGGCAATGCACAAAAACACAACAAACCACCATGGGGATGTTTCCCAATTTCTGAGTTGTTCCTCTTCTCTAATGCCATATATGAGGCCTAACCAGAGCTGCTTATATTGAGCTTGGCATTTCGAGCCCAGTCCCTTATAGACCGGAAGCTAAGAGCAGCTTCCATGGCCTCCCTGACACCTTCCAGTCTCTGCCTGCCCTGTACCACACATCTGCCTTGTCTTGTATGTATCACCCCCTGTAGTTGTGACCACAGTTCTCTGAAATTGGAGTTCACACTAGGCACCTTGTTCTTTCCTATGTGTATTTGACAAGATTGGAATTAATTTTAGGTCACATCATGAGTAAGAACACCAGGTTTAGAAAGTTTACTCACTTTGCCTAAAGGTAACGCACACTTTGGCGTAGCCAGCACCCGTGTACTCCCCAGCCCATCATCTAATGCTATCCTCTTTGCCAAGACAATTTTATGGTCCCTATGAATTCCTTAGCCATTTCATGAACTAGCACTATTTGTGGTTTGTTTCATGTCTTCAAAAGGGGCTAATCAGATGTGTAAGCGTCTGTCTTCAGGTCTATACCCACAGACCAATCACCAAATGAGTCAAACCATCTTTCTTCCAAGCATGTTGGCTCTGATCTACACCCATGGACAAAGGAGCACCTTAGGACCTCCCCAAAGACTTTCCCTGAGTCCCTCATCCAGAGATCTTCCTTCTCTGCATTGCTGCCAGCCCTGCACCCCATTTTTAAAATTAATAACATAGTATTTTATTATTTTACGAAGGTCTTTATCATTTTATATAATTTTACATTGTTCCCCTATATTTGTTGGAATTATCTTGCACACAATTAGAATTCCCCCAAAGGTAAGGACCATGTCTCAAATTTTTTGCTTTCTCCAAAGAATATAATATTATGCTAAGTGCATATGAAATGCTAAATGAATTTTGATGTGATACATTTTTCATAGGAACTAAACCAAAAAAGAGAGAGCTGATACAAATAGCTCAATAATGTCCTCAAAAACACATGCTTCAAGTTATTTTTCATAGGACAATAAATTTATAGGTGAAATCAGTTGTCAATGATAATTCTAAAAGCAAGAAGCAAAGTCTTTTTTTCTTTCACAACAATTTGAAAGGAGATGAATTTTCATAGTTAATAGATAAGTCGTAAAAAGAAAAAACAGATGCATGTGGTTTTTAACAACTTGAAAACAGAGTTAAAATAGCATCTAGGGTTTCTCAGTGGTGATGTCCACACATTAATTGTTAGATGGTCCCATCTCAACACTTCCTAAAGTGACTCTGAATGTCTTTATTATCGCCATTATGCAAATAAATTGACAATGTAAGCCTTGAAATTTAAAAACAAAAAGGTAGGTTTGGGTTTTGATTTTGGAGAAAGTTGTTTGATAATAAAAAGCAAATGCTGGCACCTCCTTGTGAAGCGTTTCGGTTTAATGAAACTCGTTTGAACATACATTTAATAAAACACTAAATAAAAAACTTCACTGTTTATGCTTTGTGAACAGAAATGACTCTTGCTGCCTTTTTGGGGGTGAACACGCTGCTCTCTGATTTCAAATGATACATCTTTTGTCTTGTTTTTTTAATGTTTCTGGAATTTAAAAAGGTACCCCCTGACGGAGTTAAATCTACTTCAGTAACATTAACATAAAAAGCCAAAGATGATCTTGCTATGGGTCATCACTGTGCCCTTGAATGATATGAACTTGATCAAAATTGGACATTGAAGTAGACCACGTTCTCTGCAAAGTTCTCTTTTCTTCCCCATTTTTTTGAAATCCTCCAGGAACTTGTTTATTTCAGCCAAGAGCTCCCCCCCGCCCTGCCCCAACACCACCACTTCTTCCAAAGGCATCAGGCTTCTGGAAGCTTCTGGAAGCTTTTTTTAAACGCCTCTGCCAAATGAAAGGCTCCTTTCATGGCATTTCAAGCCCTGAAGTATCAAAAGGGTTAATAACTTGAAGAATCATTTCTGACTGACTGGGCTTTGAAAGCAGCGCAGCCTCCCTAAACAGCTCCTGAGCTGCACGGCTTACCTGTCTCTCTAAACAGCTCCCTCCCAGTCCCACTAATGTTGTAACCATGATAAACACCTTAATTCGCTGGATTAATGAGTTAGAGCCAACAGAAAAGGACAAAAACCCCTAACTTTTCCACCAACTTAGTTAAATGTCAAGGTTTTTAAAGGCCTAGTTAGCAAGTATATTAGATGAGATATGTCAGTTTCCCAATTTACGACTCTGACTTGTCTCTTGTGATTCCTTATAGCCTCTAGCCATTCTCCTCTTACCTGAGGCGTTCTCTGGCAAAAACCTGATGCTTCCAGTCATTCTGCATTCTTGTGTTTCTTCAAAAATAATTGGACAGGCACCTTTCCATAAACAATCATCATTAGTTATATCCGGTACACAGATAAGAACACCACACAAATACCTTTCAATGGAATGTCTTGAGCCAAATAATAATAATTTGGCCTGTGTGTTACAGATGTGATTGACAGAGAGTTAACGCACTTAGCACTTTTCCAGGAGGCTCTGAGAATGAGCTCCTTGATGCTCAGAAAGTCCTGCTCCGAGAAAAGTGACATAGACATTGACCATTGAGTTTGTTGCTATTCAATAGCCGGTTCCGTTTCCAGACTATATGATTAAAGTCATTATAGGAACTGTCAGCAGAGGGGAAGAAATGGAAACTGTCACAAGAAGCAACTGTCTGAAATGCTAAAGATTTCCATAATGTTTAACAGTTTTAAAGCAGGGGATTTTAACTTAATGGAGATCAACCTAAATTATAAAACTGCAAGCTTCAAATATTTTCTGATTGATTATTTCCATGTCCCTTTTGGGTTTTACTTTTTATTTTTTTAAATATTTTTTTCTAAAAAAAAAAAAAAACTTCTCAGAAAAATTCTGAAAATAAAGCCCCAAAACCTTTATACTCAAAGCTATGAACAAAGTTTGCAACAAAAATGAATTAACATCTTTTAAGGGCCTTTTCTTAGAAATCAGACTGATGAATTGGAAGTTTAAATTGAGTTAAATAAAGCACCAAATTTGAAAGGTGTTAGTGAATATCTTTATATTCAGAATCATAGCTCTAAGGGTTCAATGCAATATTTCCAATGTGATGGTAAGTTTGAATAAGTTACAAGTTGCTATGGGCTCTAATTTTTTCCTAATGTTAAAATGAAAGTTCTGGATTTGTAATTAGGATTTATAACTGTTCTATAAGCTTATATATAAATATTATTGGATATATAGGCTATTAAAATGATTTATAAGTTAGACAGTTTTTGGAACTCATTTGTTTTAAAGTATATTCTGAGTGCATGCATCAAGTGGTATTAGCACTATTGGATTGTGAATGAATGTTTTAGCTCATTTTGTACTTTGTTTAAAAGGAAATAAAAAGTTTGAGAAACCATCACAGACCAAAGGAGCTAAGGAGACACGATAACTAAATGCAATGTGGTATCTTGAATGAGACCTTGGAACAGAAAAGAGACATTCGAAAAAATTAGTGAAATCCAAGTAAAGGACAAAGTTCAGTTTAACAACTTGTACTTGTTCTTAGTTTTGACAAATGTACAGTTGTAAGTAGGATTACTGCAAGATATCCACATTAGAAAAAAAACAACTCTTTTGTTGTTCAACTGAAATTAAAATTTATCTGGACTTCCTGAATTGAATTCAGTAAATTTGGTCACTCTGATTATAATTAAAGATGTTAATAATACAGGAAATTGCATAAATGATATACAGGAACTTGTCCTGCTTTAATATTTTAGTTGAAGCATTTTACTCACCTAAGAAAGATTAAAATCGGATACTAGCCTAGGCCTTGTGGGTTTTTTTTCCCAATGTGTAAACAAGTTTGCCCTTTAAAAAATGGATGCTTTAACTCCTTGCTAGGGAGAGGAGAACCAGATACAATAATACTAACAGTGATATTCTATTTATTTTTCTTTCCTCACCTGCTATGCCCGGGTTTTGACATTAGGAATATTGTGTTTGATATTTTCTGCATTAAAAACTACTTTAGGCTTTGGTTCCATTTTACTTCCAGTCAGAAAGATCAGAAAAAGCTCAAGTCACACAGTGAGAAACTTTATCCACTGAATGAGACATTATCCATTCCACCAGACTGCAAATCAAAGAGTATCTCTTAGGCTGCTTAAAAATTCATTTTAAAATCTGATCCTGATTGTACTTTTATGGTAATTTCATACCATCAATCATCCTTTTACCTTTAGTCTCTGGGTCCACTGCTCTCCCAACAGATCTCATTCACTCTACCTCATTATCATTCTTTAGGTGAGAAAACAGGGTAAGAAACCTTAACAGAAAATGAGAGAAAGATGTAAATTTCTGGAGAAAAGTCAGGTTCACTAAGAAGCAGAGATAATGATATGTTCTGATCCTTTTTTTTTTTTTTGGTAATTAAAATATGGGAGGAAATGTGTACCCCCCAAAAAAAGAAAAAGAAAATGTCTGCCACTCAAATGCCATCATTGTAATCTGGATTCAGTCTCGAATTTATACCTCCTAGTTTTTAGCTGTCGGGGTGCTGATGTGTTTCTGCCATTTGAAATGAACAAAATGAATACTTTTGGAACTCTCTAGAACTTTCCTTTTTCCTGAGGTTTGCTTGCCCTTGACCGGCTGATGGAGGCTACTGCTTGCTAATTCTGTTCTCCCTAAATGGAATTATTGGGGTGTAGAATTTTCAGCATGCAGCTCTAAGCCACGAAGAGCAGGGCCCCTCTCTAGTATAGAAGTTCATGAAGAGTTATGGGAAATCAATAATACAACTTCGGTTATTATTCTGCATTTGGCAATGTATATGTGCCTGCTCCCTCTAACAATTAATCACTGGAACGGAATAGCATGTGGCTGTGTCAACCAGAAAGCGCTCGTGGCAAGTGACATGATTTCTAACATCCAGTTTAAGTCAAGCATTCGTTCAGCCTTTTCAGCATGATTCAATTTTACTAACAATAAGTGTTATATTTTTACTCCATTGATTTGAATGCTGACTCCGGTGTAAAGCATTTTTCTTAGAGCAACGAGAAATGTAGTAGATAATAAACCCAGCAGCTCATGCAGCTCAGCCTTGGTACATTAACATTGGAATAAAAAAAAAATGTCCATTAACCACAAGAGAAAGGACTGATTTCTCTGAAATACCAAGTCCAGCTGCAATATTGCTGCTAACATCTTTAACAAAATGTTGCCATAAACCACAGAATGCCAATAATAGCAATAATCCCTCCAAAATGGGTTGTTACCAGCAGTTAGTGACCAGTTTCTTAGTTAATGGCCTGAGGGGAAAGGCTTGAAGAAAGCTGTATTCGCTATTTCCTCCCAGGCAATTTAACTGGGTGCATTAAACTGCATTTTCATTGGGATTTCAAAATGTTTGTGCTCTGACAAGGCCCTCGTCTTAAGGTCTTTTGATTAAATCTCCATCGCCACAGTCTTCCAGAGCCCAAATAAGCAACACTTGGAAGCACAGGAGACGGATAATTTACAGTCTCTTAATTAAGAACTTAAATGACAATCTGAACTATATAAAAACATACATGCCGATTCAGAGGCAGTCTTGCTGAGCTTCCTTGTTTGTGATTTGATGCACTGTGCCATTGATAAACTGGAAATGACCCCTCCATTCATTCCTTTCTGTGTGGAGGTGATCATCCTGGCCCACAGACCTCTCAGGGTTACTCTGAAGATCAAAGGCAATTGTCTTTGTGAAAGAGACTGAAAACTTTGTGGCGCTCCATACTGGAAGGCACCGCCAGCCACTCTCCTCCCTCAGTGACAACCAGGGGTGCTTTGCAGAGCTAACTGGTTAACTCTCACAAATGCCTGGGGGGTTAAATGTTAACTACTACATGCAAAGGAGGGTGCGGGTGAGAGTGGGGTGGTGATCCAGGAAATCAGTTTTCAGTAATTGCTTCTAGTAAGTGGGAAGCCATTCAAATTTAGATTTAAGGGATTTACCTTTTAGGATTTATATGACACCAACTTCTTTTGAAAATGTGAATTTTTTAGAAAAAATCAGATGTCTTGAAATGGCTTATTTTTGGAGACAGTTTTTGCTGGAAATAAATTATACCACACTTGCTAATTAATGCAGTCTTGGGGCATTTTGAAATTCCGTATGTAACATCTAAGAATGTTATAATAATTCATACTTGCATAACCTATCCAATATTATTCTTTTTTTTAAGAGAGAGGGACAGTGAGACAGAGAGAAAGAAAGAATCAAGTTTATTTAGTTTTTCATGTGACCTTTGTTGCTCCAGCACTTCACTGTGTACTTGTTGCTAGGTTTCGAACCCGCGTCCTCACACATGCCAGGCAAGCGCTATAACCACATAGCCACCACTCTAGCCTCATGCAATAGTATTCTTATTTGGTATCCCAACGTACATGGCCACAGAGATATTGTAATAGTAAATGTAGAAATAACTGGCAAACACCTTTCAGGTGATAATCTGGTTCAAAGAGTCATAAAGATGGCATAAAAGTATTAGACTAAATTGCCTCTGAGGAGCTTCAAAATAATATTTCACATGCCATCTTTTTTGATACATTGTTTTTCCTGATCAAACCTAACGTGATTTCTGCTCCTGATTTCATATTTTATACATGTAATTAACATATTAAAACAAGGCCTGGCCACCAAAACACTTTTCATATTTCAATGCATTAATCATAAGAATATACTTCTAGATTTAAACTAAAATGTTCTGACACTATTTATATATTAATCATAAATCATTCAGGAACCTGAATCAGTTACGTAGTATGATTTAATTCATCGCTTCCACGGTCTGTTGGTTTTAAGTGAAACATTTCAAGAGCTCATTAATTGCAAACATTAACCTAACTTTACAAATAAAGACAAAAATGATTGGCATTACAAAGAAGGTGGCATATGTCAGGCACAGTTCTGCTCATACTCATTAAACCCAGTACTACCTCGGATGACAAATACTTTTATGTGTGTACTGAGGGGACAAAGGTAAAAAGCATGCCTGCCTTCTCTCTGCACTGTATGTATATATATATGTGTGTGTGTGTGTGTGTGTGTGTGTGTGTGTGTGTGTGTGTATTGAATACTATTATATATTATATGGATAAGTACATTGTGAAAAAAATCCAAGAACGTAAGTGAAAACATATATTGTTTATCAAATTGAAATTGCATTTTTAGAAAAATCAAACATACACTTGAAATCAGAAGTTTTATTTTCCTAATAACTAAAGTTCAAGCTGCTTCTAGCACTTGATGTCTTTCAAAGAAATGATGGTGGGCAAGATTTGTCACCTGCTATGGATGTACTAAGAATTAATGGACTTAGGAGGAACTCAGATGGAAATGGCCATTTTACACCATGCAAGGGCAGGCTGGAGAGGTCCTGCAGCTTTGGTGAGGGAAGTCCAGGCTGAGCCTGCTGCCCTCTCTTCTGCTTGCCCTCCCCATGCCTGAAATGGCCAGCTTGGAGATTTTTTTTTTTTTTTTTTTAAAGAGAGAAGGACAGTGAGAGAGAGAGAAAGGAGAGAGACAGAGAGAATCAATTTTTTATTGAGTTTTTCACATGGCTTTCGTTGCTCTGACATTTGACTGTGTATGTGGGTGCTGGGGTTTGAACCTATGTACTTGCGCATACGGGATAAGCGTGAGCCACCGCTCCAGCCCCAGCTTGGAGATATCTGAAATTACTGTAAATAGTTGCAAAGCTTTTTCTCCCACAACACACCTTGTGTAAAGGTTTGGTTCCAAGGCAAACTTGAAGTCACATTCTCTGAAGGGGAAGAAGGAGCCATTCAAAAGTGCAGATGTGGACAGTGTACAGAGAGGGCTTTGCCTGCAGGAAAGCACAGAACAGCTTTGCAGCTGCATCAGGAAAACACTGGCACAGCTCCTGCAGTGTTTCTTCTACAGCCGGATCAGCACTTTTGCCAATCAATTAGTCTCTTAGGGAAGTTCATATGGAGTGCTGAATTCCTTGGAAGATAAGCAAATTTCCCATGATGCCCACATCTTTAAAGAGTACAGAAAATGGAAGGAAAGCACCCTGGCTGGCACAGGAAGCATAGCATTAATTCGGAATTACTTAAGTTCCTTTCATTCAACGTGGGATTAACTTGCTATACCTTAGAAGAGCAATCAAAATGTAAAAGGAACAGCAAGAGCACACATTCTTTTGGGGACCCACAGAGCCTGTGTTTACTCCTGAATGTTGTCAGTGGTAGGAAGGAATGAAGGCGGCTGCAAGCAAAACAGTGGGGTGGGAACAGTGGCTCAGCAGTGACTCTGGGTGTCTGCTTGCCTGACCTGGGGCAGGGGTGGGGGGGTTCAAACCCCAGCACCACATGCACAGCAAAGTGTTGGAGCAATGAAAACCACATGGAAAACTAAATAATTTTCTTTTCTTTTCTCTCTCTCTCTCTCACTGTCCTTCTCCCTCTGAAGAAGAAGAAGAAGAAGAAGAAGAAGAAGAAGAAGAAGAAGAAGAAGAAGAAGAAGAAGAAGCAGCAAAACAGTATTTAGGGATTTAGGGTATGTTATTTCTTTTAATCCTCAACTATGAAGTTTTTTTTTTCTCTAGCTATTATTGTCTCCATCTTTCAGTGGGCAAAGCCTTTGAAAATTTAGCATGTCCAGGCTAGCAACTTCAGGAGCTAATGCTATGGTGCAGATGCTATTCATTCCCCAGATGTTCGTGTGCCGAGAACTCTGTGTGGCCATGTCAGGAGGTGGGACTTTTAAAGGGTGGGGACTAGTGAGAGCTGCTTAGGTAATTGGGGTGGGCCCTTGAAGGGATTCAGGATCACTGTCTCTCTCTGGCTTGCTGGTTTTTTTTTTTTTTAATTATTTTAATTTTTATGTTTAAAGAGAGAAGGACAGTGAGAGAGAGAGAAAATTGATTTTTATTTAGTTTTTCACATGGCTTTCACTGCTCTGACACTTAGCTGTGTACATGGGTGCTAGGGTTTGAACCTGTGTACTCTCGCACACGGGCAAGCGAGTACATAACTGCCAAGCCACCACTCCAGCCCTGATCCTGTTTTAAATGTGGTCCCTTGATCTTATATAGTTCCCACCAGAATTTAATACAGCTAAGTGGGCACTCACCAGAGCTTAGTGCTGTGCGTTTAAACCTCCAAAACTGTGATCTAAATAAACCTCTTTTCTTTATAAAGATAGCCGTCCCTCAGATATTTCATTACAGTAACACAAAACTGATTAATACAGCCAATTTGTTATGAAGCCTTCAAATCTAAAAAAACATCTCTCAACACAATGTTCGAGTTCTTACCACAGCAGTAATTGCAGGTCTCAGATCCCATGAAATCAGGCCTGGCAAAGCATCTACTTAGAAACACTTTGATAATTCATTTGAATGATTATAAAATACTCAGTGTTGCACTTATATTTTTTAAAAAATCAATTTTAAAATCTACAAATTTCCAAAGTCAATATTCTTCAGACAACCTCAGTTAGTGGCCTATTTGCTTTCCAGTTCTGGGAAAATTTCAAAGACCTTTTCTCATCTGCTTTAAAGATTTCAAGAAATTTCCTAGGCTCACATTTTTCCTGGTCGGACACCAGCCCTCACTGACTGCTTGTGGAAACAGCATTGCAAACGCGTATCACTTGCAGTATGGGCTTATCAAAATGCGAATATTTCCCATTTCACAAGGTTACCCAGTGAGCAAAGCCATTTAATACGAAATTGCAAAATTTCAGGGGTACAAGGAACTGCTGAGAGCTTCTAGTCCAACTCCTCAAATATGATTGAAATTCATTAGGCTAGAGCACAATGTACCCAGCAAGGCTGGTTTCTTTACCCAAATGTGGAACCCCCATACAACAGACATTTCACTACAGGCAATTCTCAGCCTCATGGCAGGTAAACAGCCCCTGACTGTAAACAATGTCAATTAAATCTGATATGTGTCTATAAACAGTGTTATACGGGACAATGAGTTTCAGACTCTGCTGTTTCCATTTCACAAGCTGGACTGTGGGGTTTCTGTGTTATAGGTTAATGATGATGTCTCTTCTGAATTTGTAGATTAAAAAAAGTTAAATTAATTATGAAAATCTATCCACTAAAACTTTAGTGCCCCCGTATATTTTCTTAAGTCTTCTCTGTCTGAGATTCTAATAGGAACTACTATCTTACTCACAACTAAATTGTTTTGAATTTGATGTCTTAATATTTTATCATATTTCACATTATGACTTTCAGTTGCTCTAACAGTTGAATACATTTGAGACTCACAGTGATAGCCATCCACTTTCCTCACCAGGAATCTAGAGCCTGCTTTTTAATTGAGTTGGCTAAAAATATAATAATCAACTGTTAATAATGTACTTTTTATATCACATGGTGTAAAATATTTGAATCAGGTTTCTGTGAATGGTAAATCATAAATAATGTTAACATGTCGTCAGCCAAATAAAAGAGCAAGAAAAGAAAAACAATGGTTGCAAGAGAAGCCTCCATAAGCAACTCCAGATTTGGGCCAGTGCTGTCCTGGCCAGGCCTGGACTCAGGTGTTAGGTCATAGAGGTTGTACCTTGGCCAGGTAGCACAGCTGACTTGCTCTCTTCACTGAGAACTGTAGAAAATAAAGGGGCCTAAGTTCCAGAATTTTGTGCATATGAACCTCAGTAAGTTGAATCACTGTGATTGAGGAATGGATCATATTATAAATTATGAAACCAGAAAATAATAGAAAGGACTCTGTTGTAAAATCCATAAAAATAAAAGAAAGTCTAGTAGAAAAGTTTTCCTTCCCAATCAAGTTAAGAAACAGTTATTACTAACTCTTCAAAGAACTTATAAAGGGAAAAAGAGACTGCTTTTCTACATATCTAGGAATGTCTTTAAATTATGCTTGGCTTGACATTTCTGTTAGTTGTCTGTTTTTGCATTTGCTTTTGTCTGTGTGTTTATGCAGTACTGGGTTTTGAACTCATGGCCTAGGGCATGATAGGCCTGCACTCCAACACTGAGCTGAAAAAAAAAATTCCTAAACCTGGTATTTATAGAGCACTATGACTTCATTTTGAATTTCCAAATTCAGTTTAGAACTATAGGATTGACTCCAGATTGGATGCTAAAAAGAAAACAATTAAGAAAATGGGGTAGAGAGATGGTACCATATGAAGAAAACTAGACACCCCCAAAAACGGGTACTTGAGTTCTCCTTCATTCTCCCCACTGTAGCAGGTCAGGTGACTGAAAATAGGAATGATTCCCTCCCTGCAGGAGTCTGGGAGCGCTCTTATAGCTGGTCTTCAATAAGCCTTGAAGGTGCATGAGAGGCTGTGGATGAGACAAAATCACCAAATAGAACTCTGTGGAATGAGAGAATATTGTAAACGCAACAATCAAACTAATGGATGGAGTTTTATGGGTTTTAAAATTTAATCCCATGTGTATGTGTGCACGCACGTGTCTCCACTGTGCAAGATTTTAGTATAAAATTGCATCTCACTCAGCTGGTCACAGTGTTGCACGCCTGGAATAATCCCAGCAACTCAGGAGGCTGAGGCAGGAGGATCGTAAGTTCAAAGTCAACCTCAGCAATTTAGCAAG
>PVKS010038539.1:0-17857 GCA_004027875.1 Aplodontia rufa
AAAAATAAAGAAGAAGGAACAGAAAACCTAGCTCCCACCCCAAAATAATTCAAGATCAGGCAAATTAAAAGTTTAAACTAAACCTATGAAGCCATGATAAGTAACAAGTCAGATTTGTGTATAAGTCATCAAAACAACATTTAAAAAAATTCCTATTAGGGCCATCGATGACCAAATCAAACCAAGGATAACACTGTTTACCTAACAACAAATAATAATAACAATAATAATATCTGAACTTCATTATAAGGACAGTTCTGTAAACACAAGTTTGGAATTTTATGGCTTGTATTTATTATTTTCATCTTATTTATAAACACAGACAAGTACTGTGATACATGGCCCAGGTATGTAGCTAAGGTACCAGAGAACTGTAATCTTTACTTGGATGAATAAAGGACAAGGCATCATAGCAACCAGGTAAAATTTAACCGACCAGGGCAAAGCGGCATGTGAGACCATTCCCCACTGAAAGAAGGTTTCAGCTAAGGCAGGTTTGGCCTTATATTGAAATAACCTCACCCAATAAGGTTCTAGCCTTATATTGAATTTTTTTTTAAGAGAGAGGGATAGTGAGAGAGAGAAAGAAAGAGTGAATCAATTTTTATTTATTTTTCCATCTGGTCTTCATTTCTCCAACTTCTACTTGTGTATGTGGTGCTGAGATTCGAACTCAGGTCCCTATGCATGCCACGCAAGCACTGTAACTGCTGAGCCACCACTCCAGACAGACCCTATTGAGATTTTTTTAAAAGTTGGGAAACCCATTGAAACCAGTAATACTTATGAGAGTCAATTACTTTTGTAGAACTATCCGATGGCTTTGAAGAGCAAAGACTGTGCCAGACAAGGGGAACAGGGACTGCACTGCTTCTGCCACCTCCAGAGGGCACAGTGGATGCAAATAGATGGGAATGAGGGTGAGCTCTGGGTGTGCTGTCCCTTTTGTAGATTTGTGTCTTTGAGTTTGTGAAAGAGCTTGGAAGAAGTCAGTGGCACATGATGCTAAAAAGCCCTCTCATCTTGGACTCCAACATCTTCCATAATTTCCAACTGGTGACAATCAGGGTATGTTTGCACAATCTAAATTTCAGTAGAATACTTTCTTTAGAGGGAAACGTTGGGAGATTTCCCAGGTTTTGTTTTTTTTTTCTTAATCACTAAAATATGTTTTTGACTCGATGCAAATTAACTTGTCTTATTGTGCTACAATTAAATGTGTACCGCCTGGCAATTATTTTTCTTCCCTTTGAAAAACATTTCTGTTTGTTTATTTTTGCTCTGCAGCTCAGAGGAAACCCAATCCATGTTGGGCTTTTAAAGACATGGATGTAATTTGGTGGTGAGATGGATTCAGTGCTATTCCCATGACCTTTCTCGCTCTCACCTCTTCCCTTGCACACTCATCTCATCATTGAAGGGGACTGTTAAATAATTCAGACAGTCATGTGCACGTAGTCTCAACGAAACCTACATTAAGCATTTTAAAAATCTAAGTTGGCACTATGAAAATCTTCTGACTTAAGGGTTTCTAAATTTGCCAGCCTCACTCAGTAATACACAAATACTATAATCTTCCTACAGCAATCAATTACAACAATTAAAGTGTTTTAAATAATTTGAAAAGGCTGGAGTAAGCTCAAAATAAAATCTAGAAATGAATATGCTATTTTAGTGATTCAACTAGCTCTACTTGAATTTGGTTTATTTTATACTATAAGAATCACAGTACTTACACCAAACTACACCTGAGGGCTAATTCAATGAAATAGTGACAGAGCTGTTGTTGTGTGTGTCCTTAGTATTTGCAGATTTATAGAGTAACACTATGCAAAATAGGAAAGAAAAACCTCTTAAAAGAGACTGTATGCGATTATTTCATTTTTTGTTAAAATACTATTTTTAGTTTCATTGCATGCAGAGAGCATCATCTGAACTCCTTGTGGTCCTGTAACCTGGGGTGGGGGCAAAGGGAGACCATCGGTGGATGAACATCAGTGAGGCCAGAATCTCCCTGAATAGTTTGCAAAATTTGAAGCATGTGAGCAATGTTCTGGAGAGGGTTTTACTAGTCCTCAAAAACTTAACTTGAGATAGTTAAGACAGCTTACTTATTAAGAGGAGTAAATCACTATGTATGTACCACATAGTTCAAGGTCCTCAAATGTCACATATTTTGCGCTTGTATCCTAAGTTGTGTCTGTGTGCACAGTAGAGGTACCTTGTGATTGAGAAGTGTTAGTGGGAGGATAACAAAAATGGGCTGCATGGAGTGAGGGCACATGCACTGCTATCTGTCCATGTTGGACATCTGGGTTCTTCTTTCATCTCTCAAACTGTGCCCTCCAGGATGAAAACAAAGTGAAGGACTCCCAGTTCCCACAACAGGACTCCCCCTTCCATAAGTGTCCAACAAAGCAGTCTTTTAAGAGTCCCTGGCTTGTTAGTGGCTTGACAGAATATTTTGGCACTGGGTACATGGATCAAAATATCATATTATTTTGGACTGGTGGCTCAGCAGAAGTGCACTTGACTGGCATGCGGGAGGACCAAGGTTCAAACCCCAGTACCCCATATACAAGTAACTGCAGTAAAAACAAAAACCAGATGAAAAATGAATAAAGTCAATTTTTTCTCTCTCTCATACTCTGTCCTTCTCTCTTTAAAAATCATATTATGCCCAATAAATATACAAAATTGCTATTGGTCACTTAAACATAAAATTTCAGTACTTCCTTCTACCCTTCAAATCAAATCCTACATAGATATCCAATAAAAAAAGCTAAATGAAAATCTCAAATTACCTCTCCTTTGAGGATATAGTGGATCCCAAGTGGATGGAACTGTGGGGCTGGAACTCCTCTGGAGGTTCAGGAAAATAAAATAGCCAAGAAATGCTGTGAGGCCTTCGAAGGTAAATGGATGGCTATGGAAGAGATCATGATGAGTAAAATCAGCTTAACCCAGAGAACTAAGGGTTGATTGTCTCCACTCATCTGTGGAGGTGGGGACTAGACCCTGGACAATGAGAAAGTTGGTCTAGTAGCATGAGTTAAATCCAGATAAGATGTAATGCTTTACAATCTAATACTTTTTTTAGAGTTATAGTGGGAAGGGGAAGGGAGGGATAAGGGAGGGTAATTGTGGGGGGGGACTCCTGGGGATAAATGCAATATCCAGAATATATACACATTTTATATTATTTTGTTAAAATCTTGTAAGGTTGCTCAAAAATAAAATAAAAAAAAAAGAAATGCTGTGAGGCTTTATGATGTCTGTAAATCATTTTAAAATAGTAGATGCCATATGCAAATTTCTGTATATTATTTAGTTTAACAAGTAACCCAGATATTTAATTTAATAAAAAATGCAGAAAATATCAATGAATGTGCTCATCAAAAATGCAAGACCCAGGGCTGGAGTGGTGGCTCAGCGGTTATGGCACTTGCTCGGCGTGCGTAAGTACTCGAGTTCTAACCCCAGCACCACATACGTAATAGTGTAGGAGCAGTGAAGGCCACAGGAAAAACTAATTAAAATTGATTCTCTCTTTCTCTCTCTCTCTCACTGCCCCTCTCTCTTAAAAAAAAAAAAAAAAAAAAAAAAGAATGCAATGCAAGAACTATCCAGGCATGGTTGAGCACGATTATAATCCCAGTGGCTCAAGAGGCTGGGGCAGGAGGATTGTAAGCTCAAAGCCAACGTCAGCAACCTGGTGAGCCCTAAGCAAGACCTGTCTCAAAATAAAAAATAAAAAAGGGCTGAGGATGTGGTTCACTGGTTAAATGTCCCTGGGTTTAATCCTTGGTACCAAAAGTAAAATAAGAAAAAAAAAGTGAGATCCAGAACCGAGTCCTGGCCCTCGGGAAGCCTGGGTCTAAGAAGCAGCTGCTTTGATGGCTTTGTGACTTGTGTCTGCATCAAGAACAGCTATTTGCTACTTAGCCAGATTGGATGTCAGAAATGGGGCATTTACTGGTGAAAATAGTGGTTAATGAGAATGATAAATGTTTAAAATGTTTACAGAAATTCAAAGCATTGTATAAATTGTATTGGTTAAACTATTTACAAGATACTTTGTGCACATTCACAAATAAGAAGAACATAGGGAGGTTTGTGGTCTGCATTCTTTGAAACGATGACCTGTTCTAAATCCCTGAAGATTCCTGCGTCCAGCTTAAGTTCTGGAGGATTCTGGCTGTCTGATTCATCCGCGATGGTGACGGAATCCTGCCTGTGGAATGTTGTTGTGTCTCCTGTTAGGATGTGGCTGGATCTGCCTTAAGTGAACTCTTCTTGCTCGCTTGCCATTTGTACCTAAAAGGACAATGAGTTGAGACAATGAGATTGAGCCAACAGAACAGGCTGTATGAACACTTTCTGTTCCTGCTTTCTCAGGATTGTTTCACATGTGTTTCGTTTGTATGTGGGATAGGATTTAGACTGAGACATGGTTTGCACTGATAGTAAGGGGACAGGTAGGGTGACCGGGTCTGACTCACTTCAAAATTCATTTTTAGTCACTAGTCCAGATCAAAATGTTGCTGATTTTCTGGTCGGCTAAAGTTCATTTCCCATGTCCTTTACTGCTATGCATTTTAATTGGACTAATAAGAGCACAGTGGGTACAATATTTATATGCCACCAACATGATATTGTTTAACTTTGACCCCGGTTTCATTATTCATGCATTTTTACTGCAATAATTTTTTAATCTCAAGAGAACTTCCAGAATCACTCAACAGTGACTTTTCAAGATTTTGCTACATTCTATTTACTCTACAAAAAAATGTGACCTCTTTTCTTAATAACTTTGTAAATTGGTGAGACACTTACACAGAAAAATTACTTATAAAAAGTAAAGATGTATATACTGAATGTAGAAATAAATAAGAAAAAATATATATAATTATTTGAAGACAGAGTTCAGTCTGTGACTTTCTTGACTAGAGAAGATTGAATATTGAAGCAGATCTATCATATACTTGCGATTTTACAAGCTCAACATAGGCAGGAAGTCAAACTAACCAGACTTTGAGGACAAAGGTGGTGGGTTATTCTGAGCTTATGAAATATCCTGAGGTGTAGAACAAAGAGCTAAGATTTTAATATCTTAGTTTTTTTTAATCCAAGAAATCAATTTCTCTTTTTTTGGATGGGACACAACTTAAATCTTCTTGAAAGGATACACCCCCTAAGATCTTCCTGGGAGGAAATCATCCTTCTGCGAGATTTGACTGTGGTGAGTTAGCCTGCTTCCTTTTTCAAATAACTGTTAAGAAACAACATTTGGCTATTTTTCCCAGAGCTAAGTACAGGGTGGGATCTTGTAATTAACCTGACCATGGTTTTCCTGAGACAGGAAACTAGCATTGAAGTTAATGAAGGGTCAGAGCAGGGAACGTAAAGCATCCTCCCCTGAAAGACACTGAAATTTCCGAAGTTTGTGAAGCTTGTCTGTCTTCACCTCCCTGTAACACATCTCCTTCTTCCACCTCTCCCTAATGTGTTTCCCTATCTCATAAACCTTTTATTGTTCTATTTTAGTGGATGGAACAGGGCTATAAAGTGCCCCAAACTGCAATCAGGTATGTAATTAAGATAAGAATTCTGTGTTTCTATTCTGATCTTCTTCGGAAGTCCCCATCTTATTCAGTTGATGACCTGGAGAGAGAAATTTATTCCAGGTAAATTTACTTCAGCTAGATAGTCTCAGTACAATTTTTAAGATAAACTCTTTTTCTACTAGGGTGACCTGGATAGTGTATAATAAATCACAGTCCTGTCACTTTCTTTCTCTCCAAGAAGCCAATTGACTGCTAGGTGTCTGGGTAGAGAATTTTTTTTTAATTATTTTTTAAAGGGCGGGGGGAGCAAAAGAATCAATATTTTTATTTATTTTCTCATCTGGCCCTTGTTCTTTCTGATGCTTAGTTGTGTATGTGGTGCTGGGGTTTGAACCCAGGTCCTCACACATGCCAGGCAAGTGCTCCAACTGCTGAGCCACCAAGGGGGCAGAAAAAAAGTAGCATTATAGCAACTGATGCACTTGTTGAAAGGTTTGGAAAGCAGATACTAAAATAAAGTAGGAGTTCTTTTAATTCAAGTTCAGTGGAAAACTCAAATGGGGCTGAAGCAGGATTGGACAGGGAAAACCTTCAGACTACAGACAGGACACCTTCAAAAGACAATAAGCTAATAAAGGTCCTGCTAATTCAGTACTAAGCCTGGAAGGATGGTTGATTGTAAGAGAAGCCCCATCTCAGGCACAAGTAACTGGACCCTAGCACCCCTTCGCTATCCATTCATGTCCAAAAAGCTACCCAGGGAATGTGTGTTGTTGTCTGGAAAGGCAAATGATTTGAAAGGCTTTGAGGAAGCTGCCAGCTAAGTGCACTCCTTGAAATTGAATGGAGCCTTCTTTTCTGAAAGGAGATTAGAGAAACCAGTGCTCTTCCAAGACAATCACAGCGCAGTAGTGGCTTTGCTGTGGTCCCTGCCTAGCTGTCTTCTCTCTTGATGGATGGCACTGCTGAGGGTCAATGGGTACCGTTCCCAGGGAGTCTGCTGCTTTCTCTTAAAGAGGCCAACAAAACTTCTCTCCTTTGTCTTTATCAGGACTTAGTGATCTGTCCCCAGAAACTTGGCCCCACCTTGGCTCTAGGTATGCTCTGACACCCTCCAGCAAGATCCCTAGAGAAATCTCACAGGTCCTGCAGAGGGCCGCATGGGAATTCCTGAACACAAAACAACAGACTTGTCATTTAAAACACAGAATGCCAGGTCAGATTTGAGTTTGAACAATTTTTACTGCACATTTTCCCCATATGTTCCATGAGATATATTTGTGTCAAAACTAAATCAAATGAAACATAATAAGAAAAATTAGAAACCAAACTGAAAACAAATCCACAATGATATGAAACTCAAATCCTGCTGGGTTCCCTTAGGGAGTAGCTCTGCAACCTTAGGGAGTAGCTCTGTAAAAGTTCAAGATCTTTCCCTCACTAGACATAGTGAATCATCCTATTTGCTGAAACTCTCTTCACTAGAAGATAGCCTTCAAAAGTCCCAAAAGAAGTAAAGCAGAGATCCTTCCACTGTTGGCATGGCCACCAGTGTATCCAGACTATTTTTTTCTCTCAGATTTTGACTGGCATAAGGGAACCTGAGACAAACTCATAGTCACCTATGTCCTCCTACTCTTTTTCCCTTGTTCTTTATGCTAATCAGAAAGGGAGGTCTTGGGGATTTCTATTTCCTCTGTATTATAATCTATGTTCCTTACATCTGATGCTATAAACAGGTGAATAAGTCTTCCTTTAACTAAATTAAAGTGAAAGTAGAAGAAATACTATGAAATCCTTTCTTACTTAACAAAGTCCAGTCATTACTGTTACTTCACTACAAAGATTAAGAATATCTGTTTTGGGGCTGGAGTGGTTGCTCAATGGTTATGGCACTTGCCTAGCAATGAAAGTCATATGAAAAAGTAATAAAATTGATTCACCCTTTCTTTCTCTCTCTGTCCCTCTCTCTTCAAAAACAAAAACAAGTCTGTTTCATGCAGTCATTTATTCACCTGTTCAATAAATATCAGGTGTGCACCAGGTGCTGGGTACTCTACTTACTGAAATAGAGAAGTAAGAAAAAAAGCAAAGTCATTCTTCTGTCACTTATAGTCTAGAGAATTGAAGATGCAAAATAAAGAAGGGCCCTTGCTCTGGGCAGTACCTGCTCTCCAGTTCTCTAAGGTAATTAGCCTCAGGGTTCCACCTCAGTGGGAGGTGATTGCAAGGAGACATTAGCTGAGGGCTGGGGGATCAAAAAGCAAGGACCTGATAACTGGAAGAATATATGATTGCTTCAGAGAAAATTTATTTGTATGGGTTCTATAACCTTTGTGTGTGACCAAATAAATGTGAGTTAAAAAGGGGAGATTTTTTAGTAAGGATACAAGGATATTGAGAAAATCATACAAAATAGAAAATGAAGATCTATAATCTTTGCTAGAAATAAAGCTTTCCTGCATTAAGTGTCATCTCGTCACCAGAACCACCGATCACTTGTTTGAATTGGTAACATTATGCTTGGCTTTGATTCACTCTATTGATTTATGGAACAACTATTAATTGATCACTTCTTGGGAATGTGAGAGATATTAGGGAGGGGGAAGTCTCTGGTGAAATAATAATTTATAGAGCATGCTCCTTCTGCCCTCCAAAGAGCTCTAGTAATGAGGATTAGCATTACTAAAGTACTAAGGAATGTTATGGAGTTTTTTAATCAGCTTTTTCCCTGCTTGACTATAAGATCCAACAAGAACCACTTTAGGAGGAAAATTTTATTTGGTGTCTCATGGTTTCAGAGGTCTTAGTCCATAGAAGGCTCTCCCCATTCTTTGGGGTTGGAAGGGAGGCTGAACATCATGGTGGAAGCTTGTGGCAGAGGGAAGTGAGTCAAGGCATGGATCCAGGGATCAGAGAGATGAACTCCACACCAGATTCTAAATATATACACCAAAGACACTCTCCCAACGACTCACCTCCTCCAACCATGCCCTACCTGCCTACAGTTATCAGCTAATCCTATGAGGAGACTAACTCACTGATTGGGTTAAGGTGGGACACGTGACATCCAAACCAGAACAGTGAAGGTATGGAACAAAGTCACTTAGAAGCTTTGTTTCCTAGTGACTGAACTCAGAGCAGGCTTCTCACAGGTGGGGATCCTTCTGTTCTTATGTGAGCTCAAAGTACCTTCCTAATTGACAAAGGGAAGGGAGACACTACAAACGGGTGACAGTGTCTGCCTTTAATGCATCAGGCTTTCCAAACATTGTAGGGGACATGTTGCTTAGGATAATTGCAAAGGAGTTATTTTTGAGGGGTTTATATCTGAGAAAAAGAAAAATATGGGCTACATTAGGAGTTTCAAATTTTTCCTATAAGCAATGTATAGTCAAGACCATTTTAAGTGGGGAAATAATATAGAAGTATATTTAAGAAAAATCACTCTATTGATTCTCAAACTTCAGAATGCATATAATCATCTGGAGGCCTGATGAAAGTAGTCTTGTTGGGCCTCACATCAGGATTTGTGATTCAGTAAGTGCGGGGAGGCACCAACAATATACCGGGCACACAACTGTAATCCCAGCAGCTAGGGAGGCGGAGGCAGGAGGATTGTGAATTGAAAGCCAGCCTCTGCAACTTAGTAAGACCCTGTCTCAAAATGAAAGAAAAACAGGGCTGGGAATGTGGCTCAGTGGTTAAGCACCCCTGGGTTCAATCCCTAGTACAAAAATAAATATAGGTACAAAAATAGGACAAGAATATGCTTTTATTAAAAGTTCGAAGATTATGCCGGCATTGCTGTTCTCAGGACTATACCTTGAGAACTGCTTGTGTAGAAGACAGACAGAGGCAGGCAGGAATAAAGGAGAGGGCAAAACTAAAGTTCTCTTTTCATAGAAAATTCTTGCTCAGTCCTTCAAAAACTTTTTTTTAAAAATCAGTCTTTGCTGTCAATGAGAGTTCTTTAGATTATTGTTCTTTTTCAAAACAAATGTTATCAACTGTACACTTACCAGTCAGAAACAAAGGAGAAAAAAAATTAAGGAAAAGCATAGATACAAATGCATGTGTCTCTCTGTGTGCAGCTTGACTTTGTAGTTTTTGTTTGTTTATTCCTTTTTGACACTATTAGAACTGAGGAATATATGGGAAAAACAAAGACCAAGGTTAAAATTTTGATTTTTTCCTGCTGATGGAATCCCTGTCTCAACCTACTTCTTAGCTTTCCAGGGGTTAACTATGCTCCAAGTATGAAGTCAGAGAGTGATGTCACTCCATCTCTACACAGGAACCCCTGCACACACCGTTCCTCCTCCTCTGTCCGGGCAACCTAGAGGTGGCTTTGTTCCTCTGGGTGGGTGGGCTCCAGGGTGGTCATTAAGTCTTAATGACCTTAGCTTCCGGGGAAGAGCTGCGCTGTCAGGCAGGACACTTTCTCCCTCACGTTTCATGTACAAAGACTCCTGGTGCTGTGAACTCCAGTGCAGGGCTGACTTAATTGAAGAGGAAAGAGTGACGAAAACCACCTGCACAGGGAACAGTTCCATCCCAGAGTGTGGTCCCTGCCCAGAGAGGCCACACACACGCCCACTGTGCTTTCTTGCATCTGCACACACATCCAGACACCTGAGCGGCACCCAGGGTCTCCTGACTGCTCCTGAGTGTGGTTGGTCAAGTTGTTTTAAATCTGGTAACATCCTGGCTGTTCCTATGAGTTTAACTCTGCCACTTAGGAGTTAGTTAGAAACTACGAAGCAAGCGTCAGTCAATTACCTAAGGGATCGTTGGCAGGATAGAAAGAGCTCTGTAAATGCATTTTTAAAAAGATTGTAAGTCTGAAGTCTGCCTGGTAATTGGGATGAGTTCATCTGAACATGTTCATAAGCCACTTTATTTTTACCCTTTGTTAGAAAGGTAAACTTCCATCACAGGGCATGTTCAGGGAGAGGATATAAATGAATTCACAGTTTGTGACATATCATATCTGATATATGCTTTATTATCTCCAGGTGTTATGTATGATAGAAGCATTACATTGTCTACTCTCCAACTCATCCTGACCACCTAATCCACCCATTCCCCCCTTCTGTTAGAAGACGTGGTCATTCCTACGCCATAGTGAAGACTCAATACCAGACTACACGCAAAGCCAGTTGCTAAAGCATACCGTGAGCCATATCAAAGAATGTTCTCGTGCCATCCGCTCTGCTCTCCATACAGTGACCTTTGTAAACCAGAAATATGAGTGTGTGAACCCCAGCCTCTACCCCTTCCTCACACCCTCCCTTTGGTAGCTTTTTCTTCTCTAGGACAAAACCCAAATTTTACCTTAGTCCACAAACCTAGACTAATTTCCTGCCCCATCTACCTGCGTCACCCGCACTCTGCTTTTTCTTACTCTGTACTCACGCAATCTTTCCTTGCCCCATTTGCTCCCTCACAACCACGTCTCTCCCTTTTGCCCTCTCCTATTCACTCATGCTTCACCCTCCTCTTGGAATATCCCCTCCTGGGCCTCTTTACAGCTGGCTAATACCTGCTCATCCTCCACATTTCCTCTGTGTGTCACTCTCTTTGAATGCAGTCCCTAAACTGCCACACAATGCAAGTCCCCTTGTCAACCAACTTACTAACTCTAATCACCCCTGGATTTCATTCGGTTAGTTTCAGGGGCCTCTAGCAACATAGGCTACAGCTACACTATCCTGATTTAATTAGTGTGTATCTCCAGCCCAAAGTGAAGTTCTCATCATGACCATCCTGACCCAGCCAGGATGACGGACGCTAGCTAGAATCAAAGTATTTTTAAAAAATGAAGTTTAAAAAGGAAAGCCCCTCTGTTGACTGCTTTGGTTGTTGCTGATCCTTAATTATTAAGACCCTAAGCCTATTTCTTCTTTGTCTTCAAATTTAAGAAATAAAGTATTTCATTATATAGTTCATTGCTTTTGTATCAGGTTCATAAATGTTTAGAAAATTCTCTACCTGGGTTTCAGTGTTTTCACTGGTGGCATTTAATACAAAGTAATTTTTAATGGAACCCAGTACTTGTTTCAAGGGAGGAATTCATATCTCAGTTCTGCCCTTGACCTTCAGGAAAACACTCCATATATTGCCCCCAAATTCGTAGGATTACCATCAGAGTGATAGTATTCAGATACAATCATACCCATAAACAGCTAAAGTGGTAGTACAACATAGAAGCTGTCTGAAGTGTTGACTGTTTTCCAACAAGCAGAGAGAAAACGCCCCCCTTCACCCCCTTCACTTGTGACAGTCAAAGCGTCCCTTAGCCGTGCATGGTGCTTCTTTTAATTGCTAACTTTCAATCCCAAACCCTTGTGATCTGCAAAGGAGTCACTTTATGTCACTTCCCGGGGCATGTTTTAAATAAAATCATTTTTATTGTTCTTTCAGACACATATATAAAGCAGTTTTGTGCTTTATGGTGATTTTGTTAGTAGTTGTTCAGTTTTCATCTAAGGCAGTGGAAGCAGGATGGGGCAGAAGGCCATGTACCAGCTGCAGAGAGCCAAGCCCCTTGGTTTCAGGTGAAAGCCCCCTGCTTTCGTTACCACAAGACTTCAAGGGAAGGGGCTGTGGCAGTGTTTGTTTGGCTTTCGGTGACCTCTCAGATGTACTGCATCTGCTCGGCACTCGAGGATGTGGACTCCCTTCTGATGACTTGCTGTCTGCTCAGACAACAGGCGTGTTTGTGCTCCTTGGCTTTGATCTTTCTCGCCTGGTATCTAAATGAAGCCTTTCTTGTGCCTTCAAAGCTAAGTGACTTGTTCAGCTTCCAGTTACCAAATAGCCCTGTTCCTGCCACTACTGGGGATTCCCATCCTCAATTCCACTCCAACACCTTCAGTTGAAGGTGGCAGAGATCCAAGCTGCAGTGTCACAGACGTGTGAATATCAAATACAATGTACAAGAGAGGGCACTGGTGCTTCCTGGGGTGATGCGTCACCAGAGTCCCCTTGCCTGAAGGCAGGACCCAGGAGTTGAGCGTGGGGATAGAAAGGAGCAGAGGAGAACGCATGAAAAATAGGTGCTCAGTAAAAGAATGCACAGCACTGTGGATATGAATGCTGGGTTCCAACAATCTAGGCTTCGAACAGTTAATTATTAACCATGATACATTTAGCAAGTTGTCCAGCCTCAGCTTTCCTGTCCATCAGTGATGGTAACAGTACTTATCAACTTCATGGTGGATATTAAATGAGAAAATAGAAACAAATTGCTTAGACCACCATAGGGCATGCAGCAATGACTCAGTGAATTCTGCCATTGGCTTGTTAACAGTAGCAAAGTGTATGTTCAACAAAACTTAATATACAAATGAAATGGTCTCCCCCATTCCCTTCAGGGGAAATGGTGTTCATTTGTTAAGACCAAATTCAAATGTCTAATTCTGGGAGTACTTCCAATAACTTGCTATACAGTCAGCATTTATACTGTCTGCTGTGACCATATAAATATAAAATGTGCTTTAAAAGGCTATATATCAGTTTTCTGTCTTTCTGAAGTCATTATTTATCATTTAATTTGACAAATTACAGTCTGAATCAGTTAAATGTTTAGTTGGCTAGTATCTGAGACTGTAAGCTCCTAAGGCCAGAGATCTGGTCCAACCCACTACTGTAAGGCAGTTCTTGCTCAGGGTGCTTAATTGTAAAGAATGTTTCAGTATTTAAGAGCTCAAGGCTACCACATCCTGCTGTGCAAACTTACGCATGCTGTGAAAGTTCTCCATTCCTCAGTTTCTTCATCTGTGAAATAGGAATATATCTGCTTCTATATTCAAGCTGTTGCAACGTAATATTTGAGAACATATATGAAAAAAGATCTGACCCTGCCCAAATATACATTTGGAAAGTAAGAATATTTTAATGTCCTGTATTCAGATAATTTTGAATGTTTTTCTTCGATATTGCATCAAAATCTACAGGTGCATTTCCTTAATGATTAATTGCAATGTGTAGTTAGAAAGTAGATCAATGGAATTTTTTGTACCTAGCATAATCACAGGACAATAAGAGCAGAAAAGGCAATCTTATTTTGAATACTGTAAAAATATTTTGTCTTTGTAGGTCCTGAGAAAGTGTTGCAAGAATGTGTGTAGTTACTCCAGCTGCACTTTGAATACCACACTCATATGCTATCAAGAATTGCATTATTTTTATCTCGGGACAGTGAAAAATTGGCATTATGGAGGAGCATTAGGATATTAACCTCTTATCTGGCTAACCTAGAACAGAAGCAAAATTTCTATCGTTTTCTTTTGGTCATCTCCTTTTGCCCTTTTATAAGACATATTTTCCCCAAAAAGTGTAGGCATGAGGAAAGACAGACACCTACAGCATGATTCCCCCACCCCAACAGGAACAATAATTTCTTCAAAAGAAATTTGGTTTTATAGCTAGTGAACATGAAATTCTGGGAAGAATATGATCATTGTTATAAAAATCACATTAAGATGATTCCCAGTTCAATGGGAAATAAATCCCAGAGTGAATTTTAAGAAAAAGCAGAAAGAGGAGGTAAGAATCTGAAGGAAGAGTTTAGGAGGAGACAAAGAATACACAAGTTAGTCTGGAATTGAAGTGTCAAGATCCCGGAGGAAGACTGATGCTTTCACCTATACACGGGGGGACAGCCCCTGGAGGAGCTGGAGGGGGTGTGGCTGAGGACCGGTCACTCCAGTGACTTCTGCTTGCACTCTCCTTCCTCACTGTGCCCTTAAAAACTTTCTAGTCCACAGCAGTGAACGTTAACGGGCTCTTGAGATAGTCACAGATACCTTTGCTACTTTGGTACTATTGACATAAAGGTGGCAGAAAAACAGAGAAATAGAATAAAATAAATCAAATGAATCTTAAAGTAATAGCATACCTAGATTAGCATAACGTGCTTAATTTTTAATGCCTTTGTGACATATGCAGGTAACATTACCAACTCCCCATTCAACCAGAGGATGGACAAGAGAATGGGCACCTACTGATCACCTCCCATCTGTCTGCACCTTTTTCCATTCTAGAGACAAAACAACGAAAAGCTTTTAAACATCAGAGTGTCCTGGGATGCTCCCTAACAGAAAAAAATAGGTTCATTGAGAAGGTCTAAGGAATCTTAGACTATTCCCATTAAACCTATAAGAAAACTTCAGTTCTTCCAAAATTGAAAAAATAACTCTAATGTTAAGGGCATATATATTTTAAATTTCATGATCTACATTTTGCCTATTTTTTCAAGAAAGTATTCAAGAGAAAATAATTCACAGGACAAATCTGGGTAGGTTTCTTTTTTTATGTTAGTTTAGCAAATAATAGTTATGTTGCTATATTAAGAATAAAATCATAAACCTAAAAAAGCCACTTAATGTTCAATTTGGTTTATAAAATTAGATTTGGTTTAAATTAAACTTTACTAAACCATCTATAAATAAAATTTTTTCATTAGATATTTTAAAAAATTGAAAGGGTAAGAGTGAGAGGAGAGAATAAATTTTTAATTTTCATATGGTTCTGTTTTCTCTGACACTCAGTTGTGTATGTGGTGCTGGATTTTGAACTAAGTCCTTGTGCATGCCAGGCAAGTGCTCCAACTGCTGAGCCACCACTCCAGCCCTTATTAATTTTTTTTAACTTGACATCTGCATATGTTGGAGGAAAGGAAAAGTCAAGTTTGAGGTTTCAAAGATTTAAAAACCTTCCACATAAAATCTTCCATATAATTTTCTAGTGTTAAATTTGTTGTCATTTACATAGCATCAATCCCCAGGTAATATCTTTTTAAAAATTGCTTAAAAATTGTGAGTAACCGTATTATGCTAGTTATCAAATCTACTATTCTGTAGGCTTCCCATCAAAGGAAACCGCAGCCGTGTGTCCACTTTCTCATCTCTGGCTTTATACAGATGTAGTATTTGCATAGTTTTCATTGAATATTTTCAATGAATAATTGTGGGAAAGAGTTATGTCTATTTCTCATTAGACTGAGTTCAAGTGGTACTGTCAGGGCTTTCTGGTAAAATCACAGAGCTGAGAAAGATTGAGGAAGTCCCACATTATGATTTGGATATGACTTTCCCTACGAAGGTCTACGTGTTGGAAATGCTGTCCTTAAGGTTGTAGTATTGAGAGGTGGGGCCTAGCGGAAGGTGATCAGGTTCCAGAGGGACACCACGTGGAGGAGATAAGTGTACTTCTCATAGGCCATGTGAGTGCCAGAGAGAACAGCATCCCCCACTCTGCTGTTTCTTCACTTGCACACACACTCCTCTGCAAGAGACTGGTTCTCTCTCTGCTTCTGCTTCTCTGCCATGTTGTGATACAGACAGACTTTGGCACCACGCTATGTGCACTTTCCAGATACCAGAGTCAGGAACCAAGTAAAATTTCTTTTCTTTATACATTTTCAAGTTTTAGGTATTGTGTTATAGCAATACATAACAAAGATGCCCTAAGATTGCTAGTGTATGGAAGGAGAGAGATCAAGAGAAAATGAGAAATTGAGATGATTTCTAGAAAGAAATAACCCTTTAGGTCAATTGGTAATGGAGTAGGGTGAAATTATTAATTGAGATGTCAGCAAGATATATAAACGTTTACACAGTGAACGTGTGGTGTGCTGTTCCTTTTACATGGAAATATCTACATTTTCTGGGATGGACAAATTCCAAGCCACACTATACCAGAGCAGATATCCCTAGTCACTCTGCCATGCTCTCCTGGAGGAGAACATTTCTAAATGCCACATTTCACCCTTATCCTACCTATAGGGCCAAGTATAATAAGAATAACATCACTTCTCCAACCACAATCACTTTTTTTTTCTCTGCCTTCCATTGGTCTTTGGAAGCTACAGCTTGGGAGACTCATGGATATTAGAGACACCAGACCTATTTATTTCAACTCAGAAAGTTATACATCATTTTAGGACAACCAACTTAGATTTTTCCTCCATATAGAAACTGTTTAATACTTCTTTCATTTAAATGTATCCCAGTTATCTTTTCCCCACTTCCCTTTCAAAAATATGATTGAATGAGTGGCTTTCAAAGTTAGGGTAGGAGGCAGTGAAAGTGGCTTAAGTCATCTCAACACCTGTCCCTGTCCTTAAGCATGTGAAGACACGTGGAATCAAGAGCACCTATGATGCACAAGAAAGAACAGGCAAAGTAGAAAAACAGCTTCAAGATTCACTTGTTCGTGAACCTGAAGACTGAGTGTCAGATTGGAACACTCCCCCTGACACAAGTGCTGTGAATTTGTTATAAGAAGGTGGTGAGAGTCTCCCGCCTTGTTAGGTTTAGGGGAGCAGTGAATATTTCACAGCAGTATCAGGTGCGTGGTGTTTGTGAGGGGAAACAGAGTACAGGCCTTGCCTTGCTTTTCAAGCGGGCACATACGCTCAGCCACGGAGAGGTTTACACATCTGTCTGTGGAATTCAGGTAGAAACAAGGCCCAGTTCTGTTCAGTCCACTTGTTTATTCCAACACCATATATGGCTTGGCTCTTTAATTTATTTTGAAGTTTTGGGGCTTTAGAGCAACCATATCCTTTCCCACATGTCACATGTCCATGCCACCTCATGGTCTGCCATGTCATTCAGTCACAACTTGACCTCATCCAAAACAATCTGCTTGGCTTCTTTTCAGTGGGTCTTAGTGTAACATGCACAGGGCAACTGATTGTACCCTACTTCAACAAGATGACTTGACTGTCCTTCATGTAATACATCCAGGGAAAGAAGTGACCATCCTGCTTCACACCACAGCCTTAACAAATATGAACCACTAAGCCAAAGTTTAAAATGCTTTTCCAAAAAGGCTGTGGTTGCAGCATCCTCACCTCTAAGAAACAGACCACTGCATGCCAGAGCTATGCCAGAGGCTCAGTGCTCCTCTCCAGGACCTGCCTCGAGGCTGGAGACGCAGGGCACTTCTGGCAGAGGGCAAAATAGCCACATCAGTCTTCTCTCGAGTTTGGAGTAGGAACTAGTGGGTGTTTATACTTCATCAAACAAACCTGTCAATCCAGCAAAACATCAGGAAATGTGCTCATTGCTGGGTCTGGATCATTTCAGCTCTGAATTAGAGAATTGTCATTCCATGCACGTGTGCATGTGTGCATGTGCACATACACACACACACACACCAGTCATGCAGGCTTTAGATTAAATCTTTTAAATAAAATACTACGTTTTTCTTCATTTCCTGTATTTCTCACAAACCTCCACCCCCTGGCATTGTATGTCTTTCTTGTTTTTCTTTCC
>PVKS010038540.1:0-17852 GCA_004027875.1 Aplodontia rufa
CCCTCCCTCCTTCCCCCTCCTCTGTCTCTCCCTCCCTCCCCCCACCTCTGTTCCTCCTTTCTCTCTCCAGCACTGGCTTGATGAGGTGTGGGCTGCTGTCCTCCTTGTCCACCCTTTGGGTAGATGAGAACATGTCTTCTCCATCCCTCCTCTCTCTGTCTCCTCAGTGTTCAAGTGCTGCAGTGTGAGCTGGGTGGGATCAGAAGGCAGAGTTGTTGTGTTGTTGCTGAGGCAGTGCTGTCCCTCCCTGTCTGATCCTACTTCGTGGGCCTCTGATGTCCTCTGCTTTTAGGCCATATGGTTTCCTTGAGGGAGTTCACCATCATTCAGATGCTCTGTCTCCACCTTTCTCTGGCCTTGCTTCTGTTTCCATTTCCTTTCTGGCCAGAGAGGTACCTTCCAGTGGTGCTGTCTGGGTTTCTGCTGCCCCCCAAATCTCTATGCCAAGTCCCAGGGATTGTGGAGCAGGGTCTCTGCAGTATTCCCACTGGGAGGGGTCTGGCCAAAGGGTCTTCCCAGGCACTTCACCAAGAGTCCTCCCTGCCCCTCAGCAGGGGAGTGCTCCTGCAGGTCCCTCCCCTTCTTCTTTCCCACAACATGGCAGGGAACTAAACTTTCCAGTGGACCCATCTGAGACATTAGCCTTGGTGTCCACACAGGAATGCAGTGGGGCTCCTGTCTGGCTCTGTAGTTCTCCAGGTCTCTAGCTGGTTAATGAGCACCAGGCTCCTAGTGTGTGGCATTTCTTTGTGGTGCATTTCTTGGAACCCTACTCTGTTCATTTAAATCTTGGAGGTGAGAGAATTACCTCTGGGGAATACTGGAAAGGAATTGCTTCCTGCTAAGCAAACAGTGGCCCCTTCCTCTCTTGGCTTTAGCTCCCTAGGAATCTCCTCACCCAGCTGGTTGGCCTGTGATGACTGCAGATGACAGGGCCTACTGGGCTGCCTCTGCAGGCTCTGTAGGGAGTGCCAGGCCTAGTGCTAGATGCCAGGTGTCTCTATGTGGTTTAGACTGGCATATAATTGACTCATTTTCATATGTAGCCCTAAGTCAACAGTGAAAGTCTCACTGAGTATCTTGTTGCTTAACCAATAGTTCAACTCTGCCTTCTCCTGTAGCCGTCCAAACATGAATACACATTTGATGAAATTTCACTCTCCTGATGCCCTTTTTGGCACTTTAAAGATCTGAGCAAGCTCTGAAGTGCACCAAGCCTGGGAGTAGCCATTCAGGCAGGCAGGCACCCACGCAATGGTGCAGAATAACCTCATGTGGCACTCCCTGTGCTTACTGGAAAGCAGGGTGCTTTCTCTGGGGTCTGATGTCGTTTCCAGGAAGCAGCCTGAGGTGGGTGGAGGGAGTACAGCAAAAGGGCAGGGTGAGGTGGATAAGGACTGGGGGAGGAGGACTCTGCATTCAGGAAGCCACTGCTTTCATTCTCGATTGCCATGGACACAGCCAGGGGCGGTACTGTGGGCCCCTCTAGGGCAGGGCTTCTTGCTGGCAGGCTTCCCTGGCTCTCAGAGCCTCTCCTAGGGGCTGGTTCCTAAGGCCCCAGGAGCCAGCATTCCAAGGGGGAGGCAGGAGGGAGGAAGAGAGCTTTCAAGTACACCCAACACTCCCCACAAACCTCTTCAGTGCCCCCCTTGCTCCTCCCCACACCAGGCTGCTTCACAGCAGCCTGTGTTTTCACATAGAAAACAAGCTCCTTAATCCAGAGTCAGGCTGGCAGAGTGAAAGAAGCAATCACTGCGCTCTGGTGAGAGCCCTGCATTTGTAGGTAAGTGCTACTCACCATGCGTGTTAATAAAGGGTTAGTTTTCACTTTAGATGCTAGATAAACTGCTTTAAAATAGTCCTAAATGGGGCTGCCTTGTGTCTGACCTCATCTTGTTTAATGCTAACCTTCTTCCTGTGCTTTTCCCACCAAAGCCTTATTGATAGTAGTTCATTTATGACACGCATATGTACATGTCTTCCTCTGATCTCTGAGATAGGTTTTGTGAAGGTCAGCAAGGAAAGGAAAGATGTATCCTTGTCTGTTAGTGTCACTGAGTTTGGATGAGATAAAGTTGGTGCAGGTTTGGGCATCAGGTGCATGAAGATGGAAAGGACCTGAGGTCTGAGAAGGCAGGTAAAGGTGGGAGAGGAGCTCATGTGGCATCCGAGTGCCACCAGACTGTTCATTGTTGGTGCTGTTCTGTTTTGTAACTGTGGACCCCTCAGTGCCCACTCTTTGAGATGTTGATTGCTCAGAGTTTTAGACCCCAGAGTGGAGAATCAGACAGTTCCTGGAGCTTAGGCACTGTCTCACCACTGCTGGGCTCTCTGTAGGGTGCTGGGCCCTCATCCTGTCAGTGTCTGAAAGAGCCCTAATGCTTAGATCCTCTCAGGCCTTTGGGCAGGCTCTTTGGGAATGGGAGCCTTTATGGAACAGTGGAAGGTTTCTCTTTCTGGGTGGGTAATGCCTTGTGTATGTAGAAAGCTTTGTCAGCCCACCCCAAGAGTTGTCCATATTTCCCGCTTGACCTTTACACAAAGCAATCTGACTGGGGCCATGTAGAGAGCCCTCTGACCACTGCTGCTGCACTGGCAAGAAGGGCTGGGGGTGGAAAAATCACTTGATCCCCCCATTTGTCTACACTCTGGAAGCATAGCACACTCTAGGCAGTATTCCCTGACAGTGTGGCCTGGCCTGACTGGGCAGCTGTGGTTTCAGAAGCACACAGGCTCCAAGGCCACCTGACCAACACCAGGTCCTCCTTGTTCATTGTCTCTAGATAGTTACGAAGATGGAGAGAAATGCTTTCCAGGGGCCACTGTATAGAAGTTTTGATCTGGAGAGGAAGCTTGCCAAGCAGGCTGAAGCCAGACTCTGCCTGAGACTGAGGAGTCTTGAGGACCTCCGCCTCTACCAGCTGAAGCTGCTGACCAGGGAGCAGAGACAGCTCCAGAAGGAGCAGCAGAGGCTGCAGCAAGGTGAGGCTGCTCCAGGCAGAGTGGGCACAGTGCTCTCTTATGACTTGGCAGAGTCCCTTCCAGAGCCCCAGGCACAGGAGAGCTTCCCTCCTCAGCCAGGCCTACCCATCCCGCCCTGGCCCCCCAGCTGCACTGAGCAGCCTGCTCTGACTGTGGGTGTCCAGCCACTGGCTTGTTTCAAATCCACTTTCTTGCTTTCCTCTCACTTACCTGGGCTGGTTTGGTTTTACCCCTTCTTATGTCTGTTCTTTTGTTTTTTGAGCCAATGATCATTTATTGAGCAGCCATCAAAGTACAAGTCATGGTCCTCACCCAGTTTATAAAGGAAGAGTTAAATTCTCTGGAATCATGACCTGGGTTTCCTCAGACATGACATGAAAATGGCTGTGCCCACCTTGTGAAGCTCTTTGAGTAGGCAGTGAGCCCTTGGAACAGTGCCCAGATGCAAAGCAGGTGCTGGGGAACAGCTTCCTCTCACAAAGTCCATTACAGAGCCAAAATTGTTACAATTGTAGAAACTGGTTCTCCTTCGTTCATCTTTAAAATAATTAGATCTTAATATTGCTTCAAAATTCAGCATAACTCTTCAGGACACCCCTTCTAGTCCAAGGCAGGTGCCAGGACTCAGGAGCTCTGAGTGATGTGCCACACAGAGTGTTAAGTCCCCACGTCTGCACAGTTTAACACACACGAAAGCCAAGAGTAAGTCTAGACATCAGGTCTGGAAGTATTTCTAAGCCACAGTTACATTTAGCTACATTCAATTGTGACTCTGAGCAAACAGTGGAGCTTCTCTGCTTTCACAGTGGTGTCTGCCACACCATCTAGAGTAAGAGCAGGTGCCACAAGGGCCTTTGGAGCCATTTGGTCTATTCCCACTGCACTCTCTGGAGGCCATGGTGACCCGGGGACCACCTTCAGGAGGTCACCTTGCTGAGCAGTTGCCTCAGCTGCAGGCATGTGGAAGAGTGTGGACCAGGACACCTGATTCCAAGTCCCATCCCGGGCCCTTTGGAAAGTCCTACCCTCGGTCTCAACTCTGACTGAGAATAGGGAGAAGGAAGGCAAGACGTGCTACCTCGGTGTTCACGAGATTCTGGTTGCAGCATTTTTCTGTGGGTCACTTAACACTCTGTACCAGTTGGTGTCTTATTTAAGATGCACATCACCAGGTATCTCAGATTTCTGAATCAGCAGTCTAGAAATTTAGGCTGAAAAATCCAGTTTTCCATGGGTATTAAGGCAGATTGTTCTGGGTCTGGTGTTTTGCAGACCAGACTTTACAAAACACTATTAAGTTACTTAGCAACTGGACTAGAAATATGGTAAAACATGGCCTTTGCTCCTGAGATGCTCATATTTAAATTGGAGCTTAGCTGTGCTTACAAAAAAATTCTCACCCAAAATGTTAATTGCTGAATTAGAGTTACTTACAAAGTTGGTCAGGAACTCTGGATGCTCTGATGTCTATCCAAGGGCCCTCACTAAGCTTTCCCCAAAGAGGTGGTGTGTGAGCAGAACTTGGGTAGGTGGGGGCAGGGAGCTTGCCAGCAGGGCAGGGAGAGTCCACACTGGCAGAGGCACTGGGGCAGCTTCCACAGACCACTTCCGCTGCAGCAGGACGTCTGTGGGAGGTGTGTGTGGTTTGCAGAGGCAGCGCAGGATGGATAGCTCCACAGGTCTTGCAATAGAGACTTCCCCTGCAGGGCCTGTGGGTGGGGAGTTCACATTTTGGAACCACAGTGTTTAAGGTGAAATAGGCCTCAGGGTTCAGTCAGAGCAGACCTGATAGAACTCCAAAGTGCAGGCCATGACTATGAAAGCAAATTATTGCCATATTCTCCTCCTCAAGGCTCATTTCGATGCCTTGAGAGCTCAGTGGTCCCCTGTGGCAGCCATGACCACAGATAACGGGCAGCCCCTTGGTGGGTGGAGTGCCCTTGATCACAGTGGCAGTTGCATACTCCTGCTGTGGGTGCACAGGAGGTCACATAATTGCAGTGAAAGAGACAAAAAGTTCACGCCCAGTTATTTACTTTGAAAACGTGGTGCTTGCCAGGTAAAACATTCAAGCACAACTTCCATGTGCCTGGGCGGTTTAAGCTCTGGTCTGGAGTTTCTAAACCCTTTCTAACACAGTCTGCATAAATGTCGAGAGCTGTACAGGGTTCTCTATTTCCTTGGCTGTGCCAGGTCAGCCTGCTGAGTAATGGGAATGTCACACATGGGTTCCCTGGAGCTCACTTCCCACACCTCTTCTCTTTTCATTTCTTCTCCAGGGCTCACTAGCAAAGAACTGAAAGCCTGGTAACTTAACAGAACCTTGTGGTTTTAACTCAGAAGTCTATTAGGCCAAAATCAAGAGGGGGCTGCCTCTTGCACAGGCCAGTGTTGGTAGGGAGGGCTGCGGCCTCTCTCCTTGGTGAGTGAGTTACGGGGTCCTCTCCTCTGTCCTGTCTCCTCTGTTCAAATGGCCTTTTTTACAAGGACACAGTCCTAATGGATCAGGACCCAACCTAATGACCATGCCTTAATGTTTACAGCCTAACTCCAAACAAAGCCCCCAGGGCTAGAACCCCAATGTGCTAAGTTGGGGGTGACAATTCTGCCCATAAACTTTTTGATTAACTCAAGGCAGATATGGTAAAGGTGAGGTTGTCCTCTTCTCTTGGGAATGGAACTCACAAGAGGCCAGAAGGTGTCCTCAGATTCTCACCACAGGGAGGACAGAAGCCCAGACCTCCAAAGCATGAATTCAGGTAAGAAGGTGCTCATTAAATGCATGGCTGACACTGACTCCCTCCTCCCCTTGACGCTGTGATATGCCCCTCCCTCCCGAAAAGATGCTGCCTCCCTGCTGAGACAGACACTTAGGCTGTGCTTGCTGCAGCCTCAGTACCCACGTGACCCCTCACACCCTCCCACAACTCAGCTGATGCCACACGAACAGATGCTGCTGTCCAGCTGCTGTCCAGCCATGCACAAGTCTCTTCTTGGGTTCCAGATACCTTTCTTCTTTTCACCTCTCTTCCCAGGGCACTGACCACCAACACTACCCAGGAAGGACAAAAGGTCAAGTCCCAGAAGCCTCCTTTACATCATACTGGCCTCAAAGACCCCACGAGGGGAAGAGACCACTGGTACTGGTGCCTTCAAAGTTACAGAACCACCTGCTTCAAGGCAGAGAAGCCACAGGCCCAGGAGAAAGATTCTGTAAACCCACCTCATGGTAGAGACTCCAACAAGGGCAGCTCCATTCCACATCAAGACCAAGAAGCTTCCAGAAGCACCATAGAAGAAGGCCTTGTCCCCCACCCCACTGTTGTTAGTGGAATGGCACATGCTGATGATACCAGGTCAAAAGATACCAATCTAAAGTCAGATGGGAATGAGGTGAAACCAATCACCCCAAGTCCTGTGGAACATGCAGGGAGATGCAGAGGTGAGATTACAAAGCCAACCTTCACAGAGTTGTTGGCAAAGGTCAAAAATGCACACTATCTCCGGCACAGAGTGCCCCCTGAGTCTGAGAGGTTGCTCAGCATTGGGGAGATATTTGGGTGTGGAAAATCCTCACCCACAGGGCAGGAAAAGATTGTGGGAGCAGTGCCACCTAAGTCCCCTCCTTTCTAGCTATATTATAAAGCCCAACCATGGCATGTGTCAGAGCCATAAGGAACGTTATTCTCAGATGAAGCAACATCTGGCACTTGTATTTAATCTGTGATTCCATTTAGAAAATGGTAATCTTTCTCTGAATGAGCCATACTAGTGTGTGGAAAACGGAGGGGTAAATCTGAAAATATTTAAATAGTGAGTGTGTGTGTGAATGCATGTTGACATGGAGAGAAAAGAGTGAGTTCTGTTTTCCCTGCCTCTAATTCCTGGGGAGGTTCCTGTGGCACCATCTGCTGGGAGAGGCAGAGTTCTCCCTGGATTATGGTCAGGAGGCAGCAGAACAGGGGCTCCACTGAGAACACGCACCACCATATGCTCATAAATAAAACTTGCTTTTGCCTTAGCTCTGTGGTCATTTTTGAAGTCCTGTCCTTCCTTCCTTCATTCCTTTTCTGGTAGTTCCATTTTAGTTTTCTTTTTTTCCGCTTTTAAAGATGTAAGTAATCTTTTTCCTCTCCTATCCTCTAGAATCAAAAGATTTCACAGCTTTTTATTCATCTGTAAGCACAATAGCAAATTCATAAGAGAATTATCAAGAATTGTCTTACTGTAAAATAAAAATGCCAACTACTTTAAAAAGTTATTGTTTCTGTGCCTTGGGTTCTTTTGTAAATGAAGCTAGTAGATATTGTTTCAAGTATTCAGATTTCCATTGCTGTGGCCACAGTATATGACAAGAACAACTTAGAGAAGGAAAAGTTTATCTTGGGCTCGTGGTTTCAGAGTTTCAATTCATAGATGGTCAACCCATTGCTCTGGGCTTGAGATGAGGCAGAATATCTTGGTGGAAAGACGCGGTGGAGGAAGCTGCCCAGCAAATGTTGACCAGGAAACAGAAGAGGAGCCAGGGACAACATACAATCCCGAAGAGCCTGCCCACCATGAGCCATTTCCTCCATCTGTGCCTCACTTGCCTACAGCTACCGCCCAGAAGTCCTTTCAAGTTACCGATCCATTAATCCACACATGGATTATCCCACCGATGATACCACTCTCATAATCTAATCATTTCAGCACTGAGCATTCCTGTGATCTGTTGTTTCTAGAATGCATGAGCTGTGGGAGAACACTTCATACCCAAATCATGACATTGTCCAAGCTGTCCAAATTTTACACTACCAATGGTGTCAAAAGCCATCAGAACAACAGCTCATTACTAATGCATTTAAACTTGCTGTCCACTTAACTAAGTGCAGACTAAAATCATCATTAGCATTTATCATTTAGTTATTTGCCTGATTTCATTGGGAAACCAGATTGCACCAGTTAAGTCTTAAAGAAATCTAGTGTTTATTGGTGAGTAGGTTCAAATTGTCAGCCCAATAGCAAACCTGGGTACCAGAAGAATAAATCTAGGAAACTATTAAATGTAAGGCATCAAGACTTGTAATTCAGCCTGGTGATATTTAATAAACAAGATCATTTAGATTAGAAATGATAAAGAACCCCAAGTAATGTTACAAATGGTCAGAAATGAAGATTAAATTTTAATTATGTTTATTTAAGTATGAACTTAGTTAAGTGTGAATTTATTTGATTAACTTACATTAGTTTTATAGCACAAAATTTAGTTCTCACTTAAGATGGTTTGTATTTAAAAGCAACAGTACATGGAGCTCCAATTTTCAATATCTCCTACCATACTGATGTTTTCCACACAGTGAAACAACCAATCCTTGCAACTGTGCAAAACAGTTTTAAAGCCCCCATTTGCAAGGAGAAAACTGAAGGTGGAGTGGTGGCAACTGGTTAACCCAGAGCAGTCAGAACTTGACCACAGTCTATTCCGCTTCGTTGTCACCCTTCCCTCAGCACACAGCCACCTGCTTGAAGACAGAAGCTTGGGTCAGTCCCATGAGGATTGGTGTTGCTAACCAGGCTTCCATCTCACAAGCTGCCAGCTTTTGCTATTGCAAGAAACCTTATAGGAGCACTTTCTTTTCCTTCCTTCCTTTCTGTATTTCTCCTTTCCTTCCTCCTCCTCCCCTCCTCCTCCTCTTCCTCCCCCACTGTTCTCCTCCTCCTCCTTCTTTTCTTCTCCTTCTTTCTCTTCCTCTTCCTCTTCTTCCTTCTTAATTTTTTTTCAATACCAGGGATTTCATCCAGGGATACTTTACCACTGAGCTATATCTCTAGCCTTTTTTTTTTTTTATTTTTGAGACAGGTTCTCATTAAGTTTTCAGTATGTAGCAAGGTCATGAATACCTTGACTCACTGTAAATACTCAAGTTCATAAACATTTACTTGTGAGCATGTGTCTACTTGTGTAACCTGTTGGCAATGTACCTCCTTGTCTGGCCTGCATATAAATATGGCCTATCAAAGGATTTGGGGACAAGGGGCTAACTTGGGGTTGAAACTGGAGCTAAGGGTTGGCTGGGGGCTACTGCCACCTCCTAATAAAGTATGTTTACTATCACAATGGTGGTGCCTTGCATCTTCTGCTACTTGACAGGATCCATATCTGCTTCCTGGGTCTGAGCCTCCATCTGACAGCTAGTGTCAGGCCTATGGGTAGGATTAAGGTTAGGGCTAGAGCTAGGGTTAGTGTCAGGCCTATGGCTAGGATTAGGAGTATAGCTATGTGAATAGCTAGGCTTAGGGCTAGGGCTTAGGGCTAGGAGTAGAACTAGGGCTCTATCTAGGGTTAGTGCTAGGGTAAGGGCTGGAATTATGTTTGGAATTAGGGACAGGGCTAGTTTCAGGGCTAGTTTAGGATTAGAATTAAGGCCAGAACTACTGTCAGGTCTAGGGTTAGGCCAGGGCTAGTGTTAGGGCTGAAATTAGGGCTATTGCTAGTGTCATATCTAGGGTTAAGGTTGAAGTTAGGGCCAGGATTAGATCAGGTTATGGCTAGGTAGGGGTATAGTTGAGTTTAGGTCTAGGATTAGGTTCTGGTTTAGGGTCAGTTTTGGATGGGATATGTTTGGGCTAGGGCTTATACTAAGGTTAACTTTTGGTCTTTGTTTTATCGAGGCATAGGGTTATGGTTAGTGTTCCTTTAGTCTGGGGTTATTGTAGTATTAAGCTGAGGCTGCGCTTAGTGCCAGTGGTATGGCTATCTTTCCATTTCGCCTTAGTGCTTTGTTGTTGTTTCTGTATTGCATTTAATTTGGTTTATTCATTTTCTGACTTGTTTTATTTTTGTTGTTTTTAATGTTCTTTTTAGTTCATTCCTCATTGTTCCTTTTTCATGTGTGAATTGGGTTAGATGTGTTTAGTTTTAATTTTTTAGTTTTTGAGTTTTTGGGGTGGGTTAACAGGCTTGATTATTAACAATCAAGCAGACATAATCTTCAAATTGTAGAATCACTTTTCCTCTGCTTTTTTTGTATTTTAGTTCTTATTCCTATTTGAACATCATATTTCACTCTAAGAGACATTAAAAACTTAATTGTGACCCATTAAATTACTAATCTGCACCTCTTAAAATATTTTATTGTCATTTCATCTTTTTAAAAAAAATTTTTAAAGAGAGGGACAGTGAAAAAGAGAAAGAGAATCAGCTTTATTAGTTTTTTTATATGACTTTCATTGCTGTGACACTTTGTTGTGTATGTGGGATTCTGGGGTTCAAACCTGAGTCCTTGCGCATGCCAGGCAAGTGCCATAACCATTGAGTCACCGCTCCAGCCCCTTGTCATTTCATCTTAAAGGTAAGATTCTTTTTTAAAGAAAGAAGGACAGTGAGAGAGGGAGAGAGAGAGACAGACAGACAGACAGAATCAATTTTTATTGAGTTTTTCACATGGCTTTTGTTGTTCCAACACTTAGTTGCGTACGTGGGTACTGGGGTTTGAACCTGTGTACTTGCGCATGCCGGGCAATCGCTGTAACCACTGAGCCACCGCTCCAGCCCCTTAAAGCTAAGATTTTAATGTAAATTCTTCTACAGCAAATCTTCATGTTCCATTTATGATCAACTAACTTTAGTCATAAATTTTGTGGAGGTATGATTTGATTCCTTCTGCTTTTCTGAAAGAGTTGCTGAAAAAGACAACACAAATAGAAATGATCAGGCCCATGACAAAAGGTCACTTTGCAGCATCCATCAGTGTGCAGAGCAGCCTGTTGGGTGGAAATTCTTCATTCCTGGGCCACTGTGACCCTCACAGTCACATTCTCATAAGAAGTGTTTGAGAATGCGGATGCTTCATAATGTCAAGTGGCTCTGACCTCAGAATGACAGTGAGTTAGATAATGGGATGTGGTCACAAGAAGGCTGAGATTCAAAATGCTGTATTGTTGTTTCCAGAGAGCTACATTTCAGAGCCACGACTTCAAGTGAGTGATTTTCAACCTCAACATAGAACCCCAATATGAGATGTCATGCTTGATCTAGAATCAGTTAAATGGCACCTTTTCCTCTTAGATTTTGTTCTACTTGTTGTTCCTAATACAAGAAATAGTCCACTCAGTGTTACCATCAACCAAGTCTTAGGCATCTCCATTCATCTGGTGTGAGGAAATCTGTACCATATTCTCTGCTCAATAATTTTATAACAATTTCTGCAAATTCTGTCATTCCACATGAGGATCAGTGTGCCTCTTCAAGTTTTCAGACAAGTTTGGAACCTTCTTCTCAACATGAGAAAAAGAGGAGAGGGGGGACGTTTGAGGAATCACACCAAGAGGTAGCCACCATTTTCACAGGCTGCTCATCTGCAGGGGAATTCATCTTTCAATGTTAGGATTTCATGTATGATGCTGCAGATTATTCCTGTCATACCTGGAATAGTTGCATAATTCATGAACAAGTATATAAATGAAAGAGTTGCCAAACCCATGTGTCTACCAAAGAGAACTGGCAATGGAGCATGTGCATGGACAGATGTGCACATGTGCACAGACCTGTGTGTGCATGACAGTGTCCACATATACATGTGCAAGTGTTCATGAGTGTGTGTGTGTGTGTGTGTGTGAGTGTGTGTGCATGTGCACAAACAGCTGTGAGGGGCATTATTGGAATGAGGCATGGTTGCACAACAAGATTAATTGAGAAAGAATCTTCCAACAGGGTGTCCCAGCTGTGGTGTTAGTTCAATTCCCTCTCCTGGGTCAGTTGCAGGATTGTTTTTCATCTCAGACAGCAACCAGCTATTTCTGGCAAATGTTCAATAAGAAGTAAAGTCTGACTATAGGTGAGGTCATCCAGTTCAACATGCTAACTAGGTAAATGGCCATTTTCTCCATCATCTTTATCATGGTATAATTGGTAAATGGAAATTGTGCATGCTTAGGGTGCACAGGTGATGACTGGAATGCATTTGCACAGTGTGTTCATCACCAGTCAGGCTGTGCATGTTCAGGGTGCACAGGTGATGATTCAGTATGCATTTACACAGTGTGTTCACCACTATAGTCCAGCTGTGTGTATTTAAGGTACATGAGTGAGGGTTTGGTACACAATTTCACAGTGCATTCATCACCACAGTTGAGCTGTTTATGCTCAAGGTGCATGGGTGATGACACAGTACATAGTTGCATGGTGCATTCATCTCCACAATCAGCCTTCTCAAGGCACCCATTGCCTTGCAGAGCTATCATTGTGTGTGATGTGGATACTTCAGAGCTGCTCTTCTATGAAATCCTGTGTGATCATCAGCAATTTTTAAAAGTTTTATTAAGGAATTGAGTTGTTGTACAATCAAAAATGCATATAAAGTAACAATATGATATGCATGTAGTCCTAAACCAGTTTCCCCACATTGCCCACACCCCAGTCTCTTGATTCTTCCATATTATGCCCCTATAAGAGATATAATGTCCACATATATATGATTGTAAATTTTCCAGAATTAAATGATTGCATAAGTATCATTGACTTCTCAGGGGGTAAAGAGTATGCTACATTGTTGATTCTCTCCCCTAGATCCCTCCCTAGTCTTCCTCCCTCTCCTCTCTGCCCATGTATCCCATCATCCCCACCCTGCATATCTATGGTTGCCCTAGATTATGTGTTGCTATGCCTTTTTTGGGTCGAATACATGAGTTTGACTACCTTTTACCTAAGCCTGAGTTTAGCTCTTGCCTCCACAAATGAGGGAAAATATCGACTCGCTGGGTTTGCCTAACTTCACTCAGCATGATTTCTTCCATTGCCATACATTTACTTTCTTTTTTTTTTGTTTTTTTTTTAAAATACATTTACTTTCAAACACTGCAATATCGTTGTTTCTAATAGCTGAGTAGAGCTCCACTGTATATATAGACCAGAGCTTTTGGATCTATTCATCCAGTGAGAGGCATCTGGGTTGGTGCCATAATTTAGCTATTGTAAATTGAGCTGCTATGAACATTGATTTTGCTGGATCTCTGTAATGTGCTGGTTCTAACTCCTCTGGGAAACCCAGAAGAGGGATAGCTGGGTAGTATGGTAGATCCAACTATAGTTTTTTTTTTTTTTTTTTTAGAGAGAGAGGGACAGTGAGAGAGACAGAGAAAGAGAGAAACAACTTTATTCAGTTCTTCACATGGCCTTAGTTGCTCCAACACTCAGTTGTGTACGTGGTGCTGGGGTTTGAACCCGGGTCCTCGTGCTTGCCAGGCAAGCGCCGAAAACCGCTGAGCCACTGCTCCAGCCCCCAACTATAGTTTTTTGAGGATTGTCCACACTGCTTTCCAGAGCAGCTGTACCAGTCTGAAGTTCCACCAACAGTGTGCTGGTGTTCCTATTTCCCCACAAATCTCCAGCATCTGTTATTGTTTACATTCTTTATCTTTGCCAGTCTGACTGGAGTGAGGTGAAATCTTAATGTAGTTTCAATTTGCATTTCTCTGATTACTAGTGATTTAGAACACTCTCTTGTGTATTCATTGGCTTGATCGATTTCCTCTGTTGAGAATTTTCTGTTTAGCTCTCTGGCCCATTTATTGATCAGATTGTATTTTTGTTACCGAGTTTTTTGAGTTCTTTGAAATTTTGGATATTAGTCCCCTGTCAGGAGAATCAAAGGCCATGATTCTCTCCCGTTCTGTAAGTTCTCTCTGACTGTTTTGACCAATTCCTTGGCAGAGCAAAAGCTTTTTAATTTAATGGCATCACACTCATTAATTCTTGACTTTTTTCACTTTAGGAGTCTTGTTGAGGAAGCCGTTGACAACTCCCGCATGCTGGGTTGTTGATCCTAAATTTTCTTCTAGTAATTGTATGGTAGCTGGTTTAATTCCTAGTTCCTTGAGTCAACTAGATCTGATTTTTGTGCAATATGAGAGATAAGGGTCTAATTTCAATTTTCTGCAAGTGGCTGTCCAGTTTGTCCAGCACCATTTGTTTAATAGACTGTCTCTCCTTCATGTTATATTTTGACTCCCTTTGTCAAAGATCAGATGTTTGTCTCTGAGTCTTCTATTCTATTACATTGGTCTTCATTCCTATTTTGATACCAATACCATGCTATTTTTGTTACTGAAGCTCTAAAGTACAAATTTAGATCTGGTTTTGCAAAACCACCTGTTTTGCCTATCTTGCTTACTAACATTTTGGCTATTCTGGGTTTCTTGTTGTTCCAAATGAATTTGAGAATTGCTTTTTCTATATCTCTAAAGAATGACATTGGTATCTTGATAGGGATTGCATTGAATCTGTATAGTGTGTTGGGCAGCATGGGCATTATATTAATTTTGCTCAACCAGGTGCATGGAACATCTTTCCATCTTTTCAGATCTTCAATTTCTGTTTTCAGTGTTTGATGATTTTCATTGTAGAGGTATTTTATTTTCCTTGTTAGATTAATTCTCAGGTATTTTATTCTTTTGGAGGATAGTGTGAATGGAACTAACTTCTTCTGCCCTATTATTGTTCATGTATAGGAAAGCTGTTAATTTATGGATGTTGATCTCGTAGCCTGCTACTTTGCTAAATCTGTTTAAAAGCTCTAGAAGTTTTCTGGTAGAGGTTTTTGGATCTTCCAGATATAAGATCATATCATCAGCAAAAGGATAGCTTGACTTCCTCCTTTCCTATTCTTATCCCTTTGATTTCCTTCTCTTATGTGATTATTCCAGTCAGGGTCTTGAGGACTATATTGAATAAAAGTGGTGAGAAAGGACAGCCTGTTGTCCCCAAGTTTAGTGGAAATGCTTTCAGCTTTTTTCCATTTACTATTATACCAGGTGAGGGTTTGGGCACATATGGCCTTCACAAAATTAAGACAAGATCCTTTGATCCCGATTTTCTCTACAGTTTTGAGCATAAATGGGAGCTGGATTTTATCAAAGGCCTTTTCTGTGTCAATTTATATGATCATATGGTTTTTGTCCTTAATTATGTTTAAGTGATGAATCACATTTATTGATTTGCATATGTGGAACCAGACTTGCATCCCTGGAAGGAAGCCCACTTGATCATTATGAATTATCTTCTTGATGTATTCTTGAATGCATTTGCAACAACTTTATTAAAGACTTTTGTGTCAATGTTCATCAGGGATATTGGTCTATAGGTTTCTTTTTTTGATGTGTCTTTGTTGGGTTTTGGTATCAGAGTTATTGTTGCCTCATAAAAAGTGGGGAAGTCCTCTCCTTTTCAATTCTTTGGAATAGTTTAATAAGGATAGGTGTTAGCTCTTCTTCATGGATGTGGTAAAAGTGGGGACTCCATCTGGTCCTGGGCTTTTGTTTTTCTTTGGAAGGCTTTTAATTGTTATATGGATTTCAGTGCCTGTTATTGAGCTGTTTAGGATTTCAGTTTCATCCTGTATCAATTTGGGGATGTTGTATGTGTCTAAGAATTTGTTCATATCTTCCAGATTATCTAATTTAGAAGAGTATAGATTTTCAAAATATGTTCTGATAATCTGTTTGATTTTCATAGGATCAATGGTGGTCACTCCCTGTTCATTGGTGATTTTGTTGATTGCTGATTCTCTCCTTCTTTAGTGAGATTGGCTAGGGATCTGTCAACTTTATTATTTTTTTCAAGAATAGTTATTTGTTTCATCAATTATTTTTATTTATTTATTTTTCAATTTCATTGATTTCAGCTCTGATCTTGATTATTTCCTGTCTTCTGCTGGCTTTGGGATTAGGTTCTTCTTCTTTTTTTTAAATAGGAACTTGAGGTGGAACATAAGCTTATTTATTTGGGATCTCTCCTCATTTTTAATGTAGGTCCTCATTGCTAAAAGTTTTCCCCTTAAGAATGCTTTTATGCTGTCCCAGAGGTTTTGATATCTTGTGTCTTCATTCTAATTCTCTTCTATGAATTCCTTCATTTCTGCTCTCATGTCTTCTTGAATCCATTCTTCGTTTAATAGGGCATTACTCAATCTCCATGTACATGTGTGTTTTCTGTGATGATTTTTGCTGTTAATTGTTATGGTCATGGAATCATGGTCTGATAGAGTACACGGAATAATATCTACCTGTTTATATTTGCTGAGATTTTCTTTGTCACCTAAAATATGATCTATTTTGGAGAAGGATCCATTTGCTGCTGAGAAGAAGGTGTATTCTGCTGATTTCAGGTGGAATATTCTGTAGATGTCTGTTAAATCCATTTGATTTATAGTGTTGTTTATACTGGAGATCTCTTTATTGCTTTTTTGTTTTTGTTTTTTGCTTTGACAATCTATTTGTGATAAAGGAGTATTAAAGTCTCCCAGTATTATTATGTTGAGTTTCACAAGTGGTTTTATGTCATGGAGTAATTTATCCAAATAGTTGGGAGTATCAGTGTTTGGAGAGCATTTATTTATTATGTTTATATTTTCCTGTTGTATTGTTACTTTCACTAGGATGTAGCAGCCTTCTTTATCTCTTCTGATTAATTTATGTTTGAAATCCACTTTGTTGGATATAAGAATTGCAACTCCAGCTTGCTTTCATGGGCCATGCACCTGGTAGGTTTTTTCCCCCATCCTTTCACCTTCAATGTGTGCATGTCATTGGCTGTAAGCAATGTAAGCTGTAAGCATGTCATTGGCTGTAAGGTGGGTTTCCTGTAAGAAGCATATTGTTGGGTTTTGGTTTTTGATCCAGTCTTCTAGACTGTCTTTTGATTGGTGCATTGAGATCATTCACATTCAGTATTAGAATAGTTATGTAGTTGTGGTTCATAGTATTCATGATTTATTAGTGATCTTTTTGCTTTCTTGGTTGTCTTTTGATAGTTTGCACTTTTATTGAATTTCCTCTGGTTGTGGGTTTTTAGGAGTGTTTGTTCTTCTATCTGGAGTTTATTTTTGAGGATCCTTTGTAATGCTGGTTTTCTGTTCGTGAATGCTGCAAGTTTGATCTTATCCTTAAATGTTCTCATTTCCCCATTGAATTTGAAGCTGAGTTTTGCTGGGTATAGTATTCTCAGCTGCATGTTATGGTCATTCTGATATTGAAAGATCTCTTTCCAGGATCTTCTTGCTTTTAGAGTCCGTGCTGAAAAGTCAGAGGTGATCCTTATTGGTTTACCTCTTAATGTGATTTGGAATTTCTCTCTTCCAGCTTTTGATAGTTTTTCCTTGATTTCCCTGTTATACATTTTGAATATGATGTGTCTTGGTGAACTTCTCTTTTGATTAAGCCTATTGGGTGTCCTATACATTTCCTGGATGAACATATCTGATTCTATTTTAATATGGGAATTTTTTCTTTAATTATTTCATTGAAAATTTTCTTTAAGTCATTCATTTGCATTTCAGTTTCTTCTTGTATCCCAATTACTCTTATGTTGTTCCTTCTGATTTCATCCAAGACATTTTGAAAATTTGTTCATGCTGTGTGAGTTTCTTTTCTTTTGTCATTCATGTGTTGAAGCTTACTCAGCCATTTCTCATTGTTGGATATTCTTTCTTTAAGAGCTGAGGTTCTATTTTCCATAGACATTAGTCTATTATTAAACTCTTCCATCATTCCTGTAATGTGATTGACTGAAAATTTCAGCTCTGTTACTTCCTTTTTCAGTATGTCTATTTCTTTGATAATAGAGTTATTCATCTCTTGAGTTTTCTCACTTAGTCTCTTCAGTATATCTTCTTTTCTTCATTATTCCTTTTAGTAATCAGATCATTGATAACTTTTGCAATATTTTCATGTCAGTCGCTAGCCTTGGCCTCCTTTTTTTTTTTTTTTTTTTTTTTTTTTTTTTTTTTTTTTTTTTTTTTTTTTTTTTTTTTTTTTTTTTTTTTTTTTTTTTTTTTTTTTTTTTTTTTTTTTTTTTTTTTTTTTTTTTTTTTTTTTTTTTTTTTTTTTTTTTT